>KK499770.1:1633972-1733134 GCA_000688715.1 Glossina pallidipes
TATATATATATATATATATATATATATATATATAATTTCTTGTTTTGCAAGCATTTCTCACCAAATTTAATTTTTTTTTTTTTTTTTTTTTTTTTTTTTCATTTCATGCAGAATAGTAAGGCTCATTATGAAAGCAAAACATCTTAGCATTTGTTAGAGCTTTTTTGTATATATATATATATATGTATGTATACATATGCTACATAAAAAAAAAAAAAAAAAATTACGTTCCCTTTTTTGTTGTGTGCCTTTTTAGTACCCTTTATATGCGTCACATGATGTAGAAAATAGAAGCCTCAAAGTCGTCAATTGCTTTTATAAACATAATATAAATGAGTTTTTGATTTCTGACGCATGTACATGGTTCATATTTCAAAAGCTTTTTATATCAGAGGGTTTAAGGAAATTTTTTTTTTCTTTGTTTTTTTGCTTCCTCTTTTATCCAAGAGCGGTTTCGTTATTTTATGTTATGTTTTATATGAGAGGAAAATAATTCTTTTTTTTTCGTTTTTGTTGGGGCTTAAGTAAAAATTTCAACTTGAGACGAATCGGGTATACTTAAGATTCCTATCATTTTCTAGGTGTTGTCACTTGGTTCTTTTGTTTAACATTTTAGGTGCCATTGTCACCCATCGATCCGTCTGAAATCAATTACGAACAAAACGCGAGATTACCCGAATGCATTTATTGAAACACACCTAACTGATTTCTTGCACTATGAAGACCGATTACTTTTATCCAATGTCGTAAAGGATATTTATTAACACATTGCAAAAGTTCATAACATAGAAAGGATAAGATTTTTTTTTTTTCATATCCTACATTGCAAGCTATGTACATTAAGTTTATGCGGATGTAAGTAACATCCAAATACTCTCTCTCTTTGCTATTGAAACTTATAACTTTAGAAAATTTTAATAACTTTTCAAGTTCGTCGATTTTGTATCGTAATCTAAAGTGTGAACAATATTTTCCAAATTGCTGATACAATAACTTATCTTATCTCGAGAATTTTTATTCTTTACTAACCGATGGGGATGTAACAAGTTTGTCATAACACTTTAAAACACACACTTATACATAACTCTGTTCAAATATATTGCGAGAAAATCATTAGTTATACTAAAACATTCTATGCCACATACATGGGAAAAATAATAGGAAAACAAAGTCTGGGTTTCGCCTAGAATTAGTACATGAGTTTTTTTGTTCTTCTTTTCAAAAGGAAAATCGTGAGCAAAAGTTTCTCGAGAAAGTAAGCATTGAAATTATTCCCCTCTTACAACAAAGAAAATAGAAGGTAAGAACATTATAATCAGCCAATGCTAACTATTACATACCCTACGCCAGTTCGCTTAATCCACATATTCGTCCATTTTGATAATAATTCAACAAAAAGTACACATTATTTTGATGCAACGCCATAATTTTCATGAAAGCCTGAATATTGAAAGGTTCGACTTTTTGTCCATATAACAGTTTGCGTTTCGTGGGATCCAAAAAGAATAGACGCATGCTATCCAAATTCTCTACTTTTAATTTTTTTGTGAGACGCTACTATGAATTAATTTTCATCAAAAGATATTAAAAATTAAACCTTTTTCCGAAGAGCTTACTACTCATGAGATATCTTATGTATAGTGGGGCCAAGAAATAGACCCATTGGTTCAAATTAGGTGCACTTAATTTTCATCACGAAAATTTGAACATTTTTTTGCATAGAAAGACTTTTTTAGCATAGAAAGGTTTACGTTCCATGAGAATCCTTAGATGCGGTTTCATCGAGAAATAGACCTACGTGATTCAAATTTGGTTAGTTAAATTTGTTTGTTAAATATTTGAGACAATTTCCACTATGAAATATTGGAAATTCGACCTTTTTTCTATGGAACACCTCAGTTTCCACGTAAGTGCGGTTATATGAGAGGGAGTTAAAAAAATTGCCCCAGTCGGTCCAAAGTTTTCACATCAATCCGGAACACCGTAATACGACTACGTAGCCACTCTTTCCGAAAAATTTTGGAAATTGCAATTGTGTTCTATAAAAAAAAATTTTCAAAATAGGGCGTTATATGAGGAGCAGTCGAAAAAGTGGACCGATCCGAACAAGTCTCAATAGCATTCGCCCTTGCGTCAAAGTACGTTTGTGTACCAAATTTCATCGAAATATCTCAAAAATTGCGATCTGCAGCTTGAATACAAGTATGCATGGACAGATATCAGACGGACAGACAGTTTTAGATCGGTTTAGAAAGTGATTTTGAATCGATTGGTATAATAAAAGGTTGTCCAAGCCCCTCTGGGTGTTACATACGTTCGCCCTAACTTAATATACCCTGTACCACGAGTATTGTAGGGTATAAGTAGCCATAAACCAAGTACATTAGCTACAACAATGTAAGCAGGTATCATATACTTAGTACTTCGATAAAAATCGTAAATAAATAAAGAGAAAAAAAAAAGAAAAGAAAAACCTTTAAGGCTTTTTTTTTTTAAATATTTTTATTGATAAATAATACCGTCCCGTATAAATCTTTGTTTTAATATGCAAATTACCCAGTTTGTGGCTCCGGAACTGAATATAAATAAAGCGAATTTTTTTTTCTTTTGCAATCGTTTCAGTGCAGTTTCCGCCAACAAATGAAAAGGAAAAAGCCATCCATTAAGTGAATTTCGGGTCTTTATCAGTTCGTAGTAGGACCAAGTCTCATTCATCAACAACGATTGAACCACGTCATTTCCTTTTTTCTATTGTTTGCCCATCGCTCACGGGCGTAAGCAGCCCATTTGCTTCTTTCCGGCTTGATACAAACATCTAGTAGCAAGCTTCTACATAAATACACGAAAGAGGTGAAAAGCCATTGTTTACATTAAATTTTGTCATTGCGGCCATTGCATGTGCATTTATCTTCCAACCCATATTTATGTCAACCCAATCCTTGAAGCTCTTTTTATACCCATCACCTAGGAGGCTTTTGTAATATCTGTAAGATTCTCCGTCAATTTAAACTTTTTGTGTCTCTGCTAAACGGAAGCTAACCCTGTAACTTAGCATATACCTCCTTTGCCCCCCCCCCCCCTCCACGGCCCCTTCTCCCTTCAGCCATTCTTGACCTGACCGCACTTAAACGTGTAAACAGCATCCCCTGAGTGACCCAAAGATAACTTGTGGAAATAAACATCGTTCCTTCACAGATATTCCCAAAATAGACAAAAACCTGTTAACTAAATAAAAGGTTGTTATACTAAAAGCTCAAGAAAATATATATCAAAACAATTTAAAATTCAACTTAATAACAAACGTGATCTGCTTAAAAACACCGTAGCTAGTCGTAGAGGCAAAATTTTAACCTACGACCTTAGAGTACAGACCAACAATTAAAAAAATGCTTTACAATTTCTATAATCACTGCCGAGGCAAGAAGGTATATTCATTTCATCAAAAAGTTTGCAACACCCTCGGTGACCCGTGTAAAAGGTATATATTTGATGTAATAATTCTTCTCCGTCCGTTCGTATGTGGTAAACATGTTGGTGGTCACAAAAACAAAGATATCGCGCCGTCAAAGGAGACACTTACAGTACAACCTAAAGTAGAGTTTTTTATTCATGGGTACAATAACTAAATATGTAGGTGAAAGATTCAGGCGCACACATCCAATGTTGTAGAGTACCGAAATTTCATTTTTTTCGAGTTTTTTTTGCTTTGTTTTTAAATAAAGGAAGTACACGCCACAGGCGAATATAATTTCCTTCGTTATTATGTATTCTATTAATGCGGATTAGACCAGCGATTTACTCTGAAATGATTACACGTTTCAGTTCATTTTTTGAATTGTTTTCTTTATGCTGTTAGTAACGTAATCATTCTAACCGACACCGCTTGTAAGACCGAAAAATGTATTAACTTTGTGCGAATATATGCAACATCAATAGGGACATGAGATACAGTCAGCTTTTATTATACCGATCGATTCAGAGAGTGATTCTAAGCTTTTCTGTCCATGTGTCCGCTTTATATTTTTGAAATCAACATACACATCGCATTTTTTACGAATGTTCTGAAATGCTCACACTTTTTGACTCAAGGAATTGAGAATAGCTTGCCTGTCCGTCTGTGTGTTGGTCCGCCCTGTATTTTTGTCTTCAACCTACAGACCTTAATTTTTAAGATGTTTTTATCAAATTTGGCGTATTGGCACGTTTTAGCCCAAGGAGAGATCGAATCATTTTTTTGACCACGCCTTATTTTGAAAAGTTGCTGTACGAATTATTATAGACTTGTGTAGGGTAATTTATTGTAGGCCGAGACCCACTATAATCTTTTCGCTTACTTCAGTTGTAGAAAAGAAGGAGAGAGAATGCTTAGACAACATCAGTAATAAGACTTTGGCGGAAATGAAAACGAACGTTTTTCGTGTTCAATACATCAAAACAAGTTAAAAGCATCACAATATTTTTCTAACGCCAATGTTTCGATTTTTATTGATAAGCTTATTGGGTAGAGTTAAGGCAAAGCAAATCTTTTTAAAAATATTATTTATGTGATTTTTATGTTTCATTCGCCTGAGTAGTCGCGCAGGTAAAACAGCAACTACTTTGATCGGGCTCAGTCGCTAAAGGTATAACCCGTAGCAGTTAGTCACATACCCACTAGGCTGCGGCCGCCATCTCCCGATCTCTTTCTCTCTCTTCACTTACTTTCCGATCCGACCATTAATGTGAACATTACATAAACTGAAGAATTTTGCTCTAAATGTTATACAATATTTTGGATGATGATTTGTTCCAGGAATATCTCATCAAACCGAATCGATCTTTTTGGTTTTCTTATGCAAATGGAAAAATTCGAAAACACTAACACTAACCGAACAAATCGAAAATAGTCAATGAATTAATAGAAGTTCGAAAAAGAAATGCAAATTGCACCAAAGTTGAATACTTTTGTGCAAATCAGATAAACGGGAGCCCAAATGACCCAATTAATGACCAAAGAGCATAAATGGTTAGGCATTTTAGACAAAATTCATCTGCCCGTTGCAGTTTCAAGTCAATTTCAAAAATATGAAAATAATTTAAAAATTGTCAATGAGCTCTCCTCTTACTTGTATGCGAAGTCAAAACTTTGAAAATAAATATCGAACTGAATGGAGAAAAAAAACGATTTTAAATAAAATTAAAAAGAAAAAAAAAGTACCTGAATTTTTTCAATTCATTGTTGTAACTACTAACTGATATTTGGCGCAAATAAATATCACAGCTATATAAATACTTTGCACACACAAAGCTAACAAACCCAAACGAAGATTTTCATCTATTTGTGTAAGTTAATGGCTAACTGTGAGACGGCCAAAGCACTAAGGCTTGCATATTTTATAGTTACTTTTTAAAGTTTACGTTCTGCTTGAAAATGGTTTTAAATTGTTTAATGATTCTTTTTCCCATCATCATCATCATCATCATCATCATCATCATCATCTTCATCCAGTGATAATTGTAGTTTCATAAAATATTTTATCCCTTTCACAATTTTTAGTAAATAATTTCATTTTCGTTATGGCTTTTGGGCTCTTATTTAACTTTTTTTATTCTCATTTTCTTTTTCTTTTCGTATTCTTTGTTTTTTTTTTTTTTTTTTTTTTTTTTTTTTTATTTTTCGCCTTGGTTTGGCTTATACAAACTTTCATTGGTTCCCTCCTTTTTAGGTTAAACGGAAAAACTTTTTCGGTTACACGCTTTTAACGTTTTTGCAAACTTTTGCTAGATGCTGCTGTGCTGCCGCGTTGTCGATTGTTTTCTTTATATAATAGTTTCTTGCAAAAGCCTTCTCCTTTAAATATCGTTGATTTTTTGAAAGTGTGTGAAAATCAAATGATTTGTTTTCATTTACAAGTCGTGCATTGTTGTAAAAGTATGTTTGTGCGTAGATAGATGCGTATGTGTGTGTGTGTGTGTGTGTGCAATTATTTAAACTATCTTTAAATATGTCTTAGCTACTGTTGATCGATTTTGATCGAACAATTTTCAATAATTATTTCATTCTTCTCTTACTTTTCCCATTGAAGGGGTTAACGAAGACTCCATATAAAAATTTGATATATTTTTGTTTTTATTGTACAATCTATACAAAGTTTATGCGGACGTACGTAACACCGAGAAATGGCCGTGCTTTTATTATAGCGACCGATTCCGAATCACTTTTTGAGTTGAGTTACGCAAGTCTGTCCGTCTATCGGTATTATATTTTTGTGTTCAGTCTATACCACCCCGGGTTTTTAGAAAGGTTCTGATAAAATATGAATATGTTTTAACTAAAGAAATTGCGAATTTGTCCGTCTATGCTTGTCCGGTATTCTTATGTTCAACCTACAAGTCGCAGTTTTTGAGATATTCTGATGAAATTTGTTACATCGACATGTCTTGGCCTATGGACAAATTCTATTGAAAATGGAATCGACTATTATTTAAAAAATTATTATATGAATACCTGTAGGGTGAATGTAGGACGTGTAATAGTCGGCCGGGGCCCACTATTTACAGAAAGTGTAAAGGAATTTACTCTAAACGAATAAAAAGCCAAAATTTATCAACTTTCACTGAGCGTCCAAACGTGCTTGATTGATTTCTATGAGTCAATAATCTCGGTTTGAGCAAAACCTTTTCTTATAAATCTCCAAAATGGGTGATGAATAAAATATCTCGTTATGATGTTGTTTCTGAACTCGCTTCATTCTGAATTTTACTTTTGGTGAATTTTTGTTAATCTTTGCCAGATAAAATGTGAAAAATTTTTACTCAAACTTATTGGGAAATTCGTTTTTAACAAAATTGGACGCAGTTTTTTCTAAACTATCGAGAAAAATCTAGTTCACCTTGAGCTCTACCACGCGTTAGGGGGCTTGAAGAGGTCATTTACTGCGTCTTAAAGTACTTTAACAAAATGCTTAGATATTGATAGCGGTTATCCAATATTCACCCCAACTTGCTTACAATTTGTTTATTAATTTCTCAGTTACTGAACGAACAAATTGTCCCCCATTTATGCATGTTTTGTCGTCTTTTTTTCATTCGTTTTTCTTTTATTTGTGAAATTTAATATCCTTCGCATTACTATAGTTTCACTTTATATATATATATATTATATATATATAATATAATTGGAAATTTAAATTGAACACTTTTTGCATGCTCTTGATACACATACATACACAAATGAGAGGGTTTTTTTTTTTCAAGTCGATTGAATGTCGTCTGAAAATGAAAAACTCGTATGTATACCCTAATGTTGGTGAATTTTTCGCAGATTTTCTTCGCTTCTACCTTTGAAAAATGAAAACGAACTTGATGAAATGAAACGATAAAGACGCAGGTAATAGTAACGTTAAAGAGTAGTATGTTAGTAAGCACACGAACAAAGAATTTTTTATTTTTATATTTTTTTTTTTTGCATTGGAATGCGTCATCATACCTAAGAGCATTTGTGATCGCAAGACTAGCCCTAATTTATCCCATGGCTAAGAAAGGGTATCGTGAAATCAAAAAAGAAACACAAAAAACAAAACGATTATCCTTCATATACAGAGAGTTTGAAATGTAAAATTTTCTCGATAAAGTAAAAAAAAAATTAAAATCTTCACTTTGGCAAACAAAGAAATTATAATAATTGTTTGCTTGATTTATTTATTATTATTTAATAACGAAATGATTACATTACGTTGCAGTTTCCAGGAAGCGAAACTAGGGTATTGTTAAAAGCTTTTTCTGTTGATAGCTTTGTTGTTGCATATAAAAAATGTATGATGACATTATCAATGACAAACCGCCTGTCTGTCTTTTCATTACCTTCAAGTGAAACATGATACCTTGTCATTTTTCAATGAAAATCACTGCTCGTTACTGCTTTGCTTACTTGTTGTTGCTTTGTTTGACGACATTTGATCAAAATAAAAACGATGTTGATGGCGATGATAATAATGACAATGATGATAATGATGATAAAAGCTGGTGACATTTTTAAGTGCCATGCCTGTCTAGAGTTCTTTAAATTAATATACTCACTATGACGAGATTTTGTTTTTTTTTTTTTTTTTTTTTTTTTTTTAAGCACAAGAAAAATTTTTCACTTTATGACATCAACGTGTATTGCCATCTAGAAGAATGAAATTATAAAGTTTCGATAAATTTTTTTTTTTTTTTTTTTTATTATGATTTTTCGCTTTAAAGGGAAATGCAATTTTTAATTTTATTATATTATATCAAGCGTCATCGAATCTTATTTGTTATTATGTGCAACAAGTGTTGTTTATGTATAGCTCGCTTTAACTTTAAAATCGATTCTCATGAGTACGTCTCATTTTTCAAATCTTTTTTTCAAATATTTTCTACGGACTAATAAATGTCATAAAAATAGATTAATTGCGTAATAAAGTTGTGATGGATTTAATTTCTCGTACAAAATGTATTTACTGAGAAGTGGAAGTGACTTCTACACGAAATTAAATAAAAATATTATAAACGAGAAAGACATATTAAAAATCAATCTACAAATACAAATACACATTTTGAGTCATATACCGTATACAGTAACGCGAAATGAAAGTTTATAATAGCGGTTTTTTAAAAAGATATCATATATAGCAATGGGCCCGAATATGTAAAATGCCGACATAGCGCAAATTTGATATATCACAACATCGCTTAAATAAGTCTCGCGTCTAAATTATCGTTTCTTGCAATTTCGTCATTCAAGCGGATATACTCTTCGCTTGAAAAAGGCATTTGTTGAGAAAAATTGATCCGATGTATATATTAATCAAAATATTATCCATCATATTCTACAACTTTTTCTCACCTCTCTGGCAACATGGCGAGACCGTGTCGAAAAAACGATATTGGTTTGGCAGCGTTACGATCATCGGCCCATTTTCGCACTTCTTCAGCGTGCTAGCCAATCCACGCCGTATAGAACATAACAAAACAAACAAACACTTGTAACGAGTCTTCTTGGGCGGGGTAAGCTCAGGACTCCACCAGGATTCCTTCCAAGAAATTTATATTAGAAAAACTTGGACCTCCGGATTGGCGATTAATATTTGAAAACTTGATTTTATTATTTGTTAGCGATTTTTGTTTAAGGAAATTGAAGGATAAAAGAAAAATAAGCTTAGCGACTCGATTCTCGCTTTTTTTTCCTTGTAATGTTTTTTTTTTTCTTCGTTTCGTACGATCATTATTTTCTTTCCGCGTTTTCCGTATCGCGAGATCTTCTCTGGCTGCTGTAACACGACTGAACAAGTGGTAATCAGAAGCCGTTCTCCCTGGTTAGTACGCTGGGTGCGGTGGAACTTCTCGTTCGAGATGCAGCAGAGTATTCTTGACAACTCTTGTAACATGTGGCCGAACGTTGCCACGCAGGAGGAGCTTTTTGCGTCTGCTAATCACTATTGCTGGTCTTTTTTGCAACAATACATCGTTCAGTTTGTTCAATTGATATCGGTACACATTTGCAGTGACAATTTCATTGGGCTTTTGCGCTTGAACCGTGACCTTAAAACGATTCGAAATGCAATTTTCAGTCAATTCGTATGGAAAGCCATTTCCCCTATTTTCACATCTTTCCCATCGCTTGTAAACATCTAGAAACAGTGAATTCATCAACTTCTAAGCTGTTTGAAAGGACTTTGAGAATTTAAGGTGGGTTTTCGTTCAATAAGTCTTGCAGTTCATTGTCTTCGAACTTTTTTTCTCCTCCAGGACATTCTTTGTCATTCAAATCAAAGTTACCGCTTTACAATCGTTGAAACCAAAATCGATTCCCCCATTTGTGAAGTGACCAAGCAATCTAAACCTACTGATTTTGTCATTGAGTTGGGTGACGTCAATTTGCCTCAAGTCACTTGGTGTTACAGTGATAGTTCTGGCTGTTTGATTCCTACTTCAACATCTGATAGAGCTGGTGTGTGCTTTAATGAATTATATGATCATCATTTAGTTCAATACAACCGTACCTCTAATTGCAATTGTAGACTGCTTGATCTTTGCTTTGCCAATTTCCCTGAGATTAGTGTTAATCGTTGTCTATCGTTTAGTTTACCTGAGAATCCTTATCATCCTGCTATGCGTATTTCCTTTCATTACATGATGGTTCGTTGAACGTCTCTAACGGTCCAAATTCAACTTTTCCAAATAAATATTGCGATTTCTATAAAATCAATTTTTCAATGCTAAAATCACACCTTTCACATATTAAGCGTGATTTCTCAGTTGAAAGCATTGATAGCTTACTGTCATCGTTCTACAATATATTAAATCTAGCTATTTCTACATTCGTTCCGATCAAGCAGTCGCGTCCTCGAACCAGGTGTCCCCGTGATTTAATAAGACAATTAGATATTGTAAGAATAGGAAAAACAAGCTTTTCAAGAAATTTTCGAAATGTGGCTCTTCTTTCGACTATTTCCCTTACTCAATCGCAAGGCATAGATTTAATTCCCTCAAGCACCAATATTATTGCAGATACCTTCAGCTCATTAAATCCTCTCTGTTTGCTAATCCAAAATACTTTTTTAAGTTGCGAACGTCTATCGAATACATTCTCTGCAATGGGCGTAACGAGTAACAAGTAACAAGCAAAATTCGATCTAAACCGGGTATAAATTTGTTCTTTTGCTTTCTTATATCCCACACCACTTGCCATAAAATATACCCTTTATCAGTATTTGCTGATATATACAACACGCAGATGGGATGGGGACGTAGACTCATTTTTTATTATACCGATCGCAGCTTGTCTGTCCGTCTTGTTTTCCTTTGATCAACCTACAGTTCACAAGTTTTAAGTTTTTTTAAGTTTGTTAACTCCAAGAGAAAAATTTCCCCAAACCCCTCGCATGTTTCTTTTAATGGCTCTGAGTTCTCGGATAACATTGAAACCTCAAATCTCTTTGCTGATTACTTTCGACAAAACTTTACAACTGCTAATTCCGATTTATCGGCAAACTACCCATATCCGATAACTAATTTGGTTTCAATTCCTAATTTGCTTATTTCTGAAAATGACGTTTTTGAAGGGTTGAGTTCTCTAAAATACAGTTGTTCGCCTGGATCTGATGGAATTCCATCATGTGTACTTAAATCTTGCGCTGTCGAGCTATGTGGTGTTATCTCAAAAATTTTTAACCAGTCCTTGAATGTAGGTGTTTTCCCTTTGTTTTGAAGAGTAGTTTTCTTATTCCTATTCACAAAAGTGAGAGTAGACAACTTGTTGAGAACTATAGAGGCATCACTAAGTTTAGTGTCTTGCCTAAACTATTCGAACGAATTGTGACTCAGCATTTGACTTTATATTTCTCCACTCCAACATGGCTTTCAAAAAAGAAGATTTACGGTCACCAATCTGCTAGAGTTTACTTGTCATGTTTTCAAGGCTTTTTCACTGATGTCGTATAAACTGATTTTAACAAAGCGTTCGATTTGGCTAACCATAAATTATATCTTTATATCTTTAAACTCCAAGCCTTTGGCTTCCCTTCCCATTTAGTGAAATAGATAAGCTCTTATCTGCATAATCAGTCATTCAGGGTTTTGTTTAACTTCGCCACCTCATATGAATTCCCCTTTACGTCCAGCGTACCTCAAGGGGGCCACTTAGACCCATTTTATTTAATCTATACATTAATGATTTGCCTTCGGTGATAAAATTCAGCCAGATCTTAATTTATGCTGATGATGTGAAACTGTTTTCTTCCTTTTCCATAGAATCGCAATCACATCAGCTTCAAATTGACCTGAGTAATTTGGTTGCACGGTGCTCGTTGAATCATATGACAGTACACCTAAATAAATGTAAGAAGCTTTCTTTCTCAAGCAGGAAGTCATTCATTACCCAGTATTTCGTAGAATCGCACGAGTTAGAGGACATCGATTCATTCACAGATTGAGGCGTTCTCTCTGACCATAAGTTACGTTTTAACTTGCATATTGAGCTTTTGTTAAGCAAAACTAGGTCCGCGCTTGATCTTATAACGACGTGGTCCAAAGAGCTTGATGATCCTTACATTACGAAAAGGCTGTACATGTGTTTGGCTAGACCTATACTCGAGTATGCCTCTGTTGCGTGGAATCCTTCCTATAGGTGCTATGTAGATTCAATTGAATCTGTTCAAAAGCAATTTTTGCTTTCTGCCCTTAGGAATTCGGGTTGGAAACTGAGCGCCTCTCTTCTCCCCTATGAAAATAGGTTGCGTAACGTAGATTTGTTCTTGGTGTTTCCTTTTTAATCAAAGTAATAAATGGTACTATAGACTCGCCCGCATTATTTGCTTTTACAGCTGTGTACAAATGATTCGAAACAACTTGTTAATCAATATTTAGTTTCCCAGCAATTTCACAAAACCAACGCTGCGCAGGCTTCTTGGCAATTTCTCAAAACACTAATAGGCCTTAACAATGACTGGATGATCATTGCGCGACGAGTCTGGCGAGTCTTTAACATCAAAATTTCGTGGGTAGAAACGAGCAAGCATGCTGCACATAATCATAAAGCATCTTTATCACAAACATCAGGAATAGCTTCACAACATATGTCATAACTTATCGTAGGCTAAGTAGTTATTGTGTAGTTTTAAAATCACAGTCACTTCAAGTCAAGTAATGTTGAAAATTGTCCCTCTTCCTATCATTTCCATCAAACTAATGTCAATATAGATAAAATTAAAACAATTAAATGTTAAATATTTACTATCGAAAGAGTAGGCAGGCGCTCGTGTAACTGAATTCAATCCTTGATATTATTGTACATGATTTCATTTATTTGTAGATTAAAACATTGCATGGCATTGACATTTTGTTCTTTCTTTTATTTATTTATTTATTTTTTTTTTTTGTAGTTTGTGTTTTATTATCATGCTTAACCGCACAGAATACCAGATACTAAGAGAATTTCAACATGAACGACAATGTCCACCATAAACTTTAACTGTCGTGGTAGTCGTCACTAGCATCAATGAATGGATTTTGCATTTCAACTTATTTTGCATTTTTTTTTTTTTATCCTTGTACTTTCAAACGGTTGGGTTTTATATAATTGTCGTTCAGTTATTGTAGTTGTTGGTGTTGGTGGCGTTGTTGTCACTCATGTTTCATCGCTCCGATAACATGCTTCGAAATGAATCGAAATTCATATTCTTCCGCATGTAGACAGTTTTTTGTATATTTTGCCTTTGTCATCTACTCAGTCAGCCTACTTGTCATTTGGACGGGTGTTTATTTTTATTTGTTATTTAGACTCGCAAAGCTCGGATATCAAATATTTTTATGGTTACGCGTTTACTTCATAAACTCATTCGTTCTCTCTATGCACATACATTTTGCATATATCTTTATATATTCGCACGTAGGAAGGGGAATATATTAGATTGAATCGTCGGTATGCAACATCTAAAAAATATATATCAGGAGTCCCTGTAAAATGCATTGCAAATTGATTAGACTCATGAATTGTTTCCCTGTAGTCTTTCTATATATCTATCCACAGTTTTTGGAAAACTTGCAAAAATTGAGACAACCAAAATGCCAACATTTAATGGTCGATGTTTTAATTAATTAAACCTCAAATCAAGTTTGAAATGGTCCACAAAAACCATACCCAAAATAAATTAAAAAAAAAAAACTGAAATTTAGAATTAACGACCGGATGTCCATGTGAAAACTTTAACAGGAGTATTTGAAATTTTAGTGCAAGAATGAACAAAGGGCGGCACAAGTAAAAAACTATAAACCATTACCCGCTGCTTACGTTGGTCCAAAGATTTGTTCGCAGGCGCATAAAAAAGATATGCGTCACATTCATGATTGATAAAATATTTTGTTATTTTCGTGCATTAGTCTGTGGTTGTGGATATCAAACATTCACCCCGAGGCGAATATCACTTTATTTCCATTTATACATGAGTCCAACAATAGTTTTTACAACTGGTGTTGTTGTTTCTTTCTTTTTTTGTTTTTTTTTTTTTTCGTGTGGACATATCAGTGTTCCGCAGGGGTTAATCTCTTTGCTTTCCGTTATTGTATGTGTGTGTTTTTTTTTTTTTGCACAATGGATACACAAAATTTTGTAATACAATTTATGGAAAACCAAAAACATGTTTAGTTATTTGCTTAAAATGAAAAAAGGAACCGTTCCATAGAAATGCTGAAAACAAAATTTAAAGGTTTTTCGCCTAACCGATGATAAACTATGGAAATGTGATAAAATTGAAAAGTCTCCGCCCATTAAGATTGTGTCTAATGAAATGAAGATGCGAAACACATGAGAATAAAATTCTTATAAATTTTTAATTTCGAGATTTTTTGCTCTCTCTCTCTCTCTCTCTCTCTCTCTCTCTCTCTCTCTCTCTCTCTGTCTCTCTCTCTACGTCTTCCTCAGTTACTTAAATGTCGTTTGCTTTCAAAGTTAGTTGCTAATCTTTAACGTTAAATCCGTCTTGTCAGAATTTCGCAACCCAATCTAGCAATTTTTTGCGTTCATTTGTAAATTCGTCTCACTAAAATGCAGAAGCCATTTTCAGCATTTGTACAGCATTTTTGTCTTTACGGTCTAATAATTTTAGATTTTTCTTTTTTAATTTATCCTCGAGTGTCAGCTGCTAACTTACATAAATAAAAAATGCTCCAAAATAGAAATAAAATAAATCCCTTTTTACATGTTGCAAGCGATCATCAACCAGTAAGTCTTCTGCTGCCAGTGAAACTAATGTTTCCTATGTTACATCACTTCAGAATTACTGCTCGCGTGAATACGAATTGTTCTAAATTACTCTTCCCGGAATGTTTTTTTTTTTTTTTTTTTTTACTTCAAAATATTTACCATAAACTTTATTAAAAGTTAATGGGAAGAATCAAATCCATAAACATATTTATATAAAAATTCTTAAGTTTGAATAACTTGACGTCAACACAAGATTATTATTATTATTATTATTATTATTATTATTATTATTGTTATTGTATTGTGATAGCAACAATGTTGTGTCAACAGTATAATGTACAGCTTATTTTATGTGATTAAAGCTATTGTTGTTCTAAGTCTCACTCAATTGGCTAAGAGATTTGTATAACTATATGTATATATATATGCATTATACTTAAATTTCTCAAATTTCATTTGAAGTGCAGTAACAATAATAAACTTTGGTCATAAAGTGTGCTCAGCACAGTAAGTTGTTGCATTGTAAATAAATAAATATATTTTCATATTCTCTCTCATACATATACATGTTCATGTAGAAATTGCGTTGCCTACCCTTAGGCGCACTCATATAAAACTCAATTAATGTCTAGCTTAGAGGTGAAAGGAAAACCATTTGATTAAGTATATGATATTATGTAACGTTATGAAAGAAGGAAAAAGATTTATAAATTGATAATTACAATATATATATATATATATATATATCGACGTTGCTTTCAATTGCTGCTCGTACAAGTAAATTTCACTTTTTAAAGTGAATAAACATTTAGTTTTAATTAGAATAATGTAAAAGGGAAATGATTTTAAATTTATATCCATCCACAAGAGTCTCTTATTATATGCGTAATTAATTTAGTAACTGAAACCTTAATTGCAACTACGCACGTGGTATGTATGTATGTATGCACATATTAATATACATAAAGTTATTCAATTTCCAACAGATGTTAAATAATATATTATTCCCTCTTTTAGATTAAAGGCAGAATAGTACACATATCGCAAATGACGGTAGATTTAGTGAAATTAGAAATGCTTTTTGAACAAAACAAAAAAAAAAAAAAAAACACGTTACCGTATACAAACATGGGGTCACCAAATAAGCGCTTCCTATTTTTGTTTTGCAAACTACAAAAAAAAAAGCTATTTTTTTTATTTTATTTTTATTTTATTTCATTCTTCACATGCACGAACTCGACTAATAACAAATGACTCTTAAAGTAAATCTTAAATTAATTATTAATTAAAAACTGATATAAGTATAATAAGACAAATCAGAAGGAAAAGAAGGAAAGGGAAGTACACAATTAGCACAGGGTCACACCCACAAGCCTGGTACAGGACCAAATTGCAAGTGAACCCCTAAGCCCTCACAAACACGCATAAGCTTGGCAACCAGAATATATAACAACAATTCATTTTCGAATAAGAAAGACTTTTTGGCGATAAAGCTGACTTAAATACGACATAGACAGATCACGTGTGTTAAGCAATGTGGCTTTAATGGACTATGAACGATGAAAGATGATTCTTTTTTTATTTTAAAAATTTAGTTCGTGCCTTTTTGTGTTGAAAAATGATTTTTTTGAAAATGATAATCTTGAAACACCAAGTTTTGCCAGTTTCCCACAAAAGGCTGCTGCTCTTTTTGCACTTCTAACGCGAGTTAACCGTGATGGTAAATAAGGTCGTCGAGAGTTCGTGTCTTATTGGGGTAAGCCAATCCTCCGGCATAGGCCCAAAGTAAGTCCTGTAAAGTTATAGCGCATGATTTTGTGGTGAAACCACATATCGTCCAAGCCGAAATCGTCAAATTTTCACCAGCAAAAAAATCAGTTATTATGTTTATGTAGCGTTCTCCATTGGCGGTAACTGCAATGTCATTTTCAGCGCACAAATTATCTCTAAAAGTTATTTTTGTACACTTAAAAGGCTTAAAAGACTTAAAAGATGTGGGAGGGGAGAGGGCAGTAACCTTTATTTACAACAAAGTCATTCAACCAAATATGAGCGTCATCCCAAACGCTTGAAATTCATTATTTTCCTAACAAGTTTTAATAAACTCTGTGCGCTGTATAGCTTTGAAAGTATTGTACTCCACAAATAATGGCAAACTCTAAACATTATATTGAAAAATATCTCGATCGAAATCTCAATCCAAAAGTTGTATTTTATTTACATTTAAATTCGGAACCGCAAAATGGATGACCCTATAGAACTTGAAATTGTAAAATACCAATCTTTTTAACCTTGTCGGCTGACTGACTAACTTGACATGAATCCTTAACTAAAATTTCACTAAACTATATATATATAGTAAAAAAAAAAAAAAAAAAAAAAAAAAAAAAAAAAAAAAAAAAAAAAAAAAACTTCTAACTGATGATAATTAATATGAACTTTTACTTTTTTATAAAACTTATTTAAGATTAAGAAGAAGTTATCGAATGACGATAAAACGTAAGTGAACTGAAGTTCTTTATTCAAAAAATTGGGTACTGTTTCATAATTTTCCTTTCGCCATCGATACGCTAAGACATCGAAGCATGCAATGACATTTATCTCTGTCCGGGTTTTTTTAATTAATCCTTAACTAACTTATAGAGACTATAAAGAATTATTGCATATCTTGTAATACACATAAGAATTATATTGTAAATCATATATTTATACAGTTTGACAGCACACTGTATGCCAGTAGTTGTACAATCTGATAGCAAATTTTGGAAATAGCTCGAGAAAATGAGTAAAAACAATGTAGGTGTAGGGGTAAGGCAAACCGTTATACACATACAAGAAGCACAAGCCTAGCACAAGTCTTCACTTATTTTTGTGATAAAGTACCAAAAATCATATTTTGTCTTCATGTAAAAGCAAGCATATGTGTCCTGGGAATACGCAAAAAAAAAAAAAAAATCTAACTGATCAACGTTTAACAGTTAATTTTTATATCAAAAATTACTATTCTACACCAATTTTTTGACACTGGCCCCATCACAAAACAAGACCTTGCTATCACGTAAATGCTTACTTTTCGTAGAAACAGTGATAATAGAAGAGGTTCAAAACCCATGTGTGACCCATGGTTGACAAATTACGACCTGTAGGTTAAACACAAAAATATATGAACAGACATCAGATGAATAGATAGATAGACAGATAAATAGAAAATGTTTCTGAATCCCTATAATCAAAAGTTCTGTCGCAGCCAGCATACTCACCAGACATGGCGCCTCTTGATTATCATTTGTTCAGATCGATGCAGCATAATTTGGCTGGCACGCGGTTTCAAAATATTGAAGATGTGCGAAAATGCCTTAATGACTGGATCGTTGCCAAACCACGTCGTCGTTTTTTCGACACGGTATGGCCGTAGTGCAGAAAATGCTGAATAATATTTTGATTAATATATATATTTATTATGCCAATTTTTCTCAATAAATGCTTTTCTCAAGTGAAAAAAATGATCAAAATATATGCAAGCACCTAATATTTTTGTTAATTATGCATAGATTGCATAACCGATTGGAATTTCCTTCAATATCTGTCCCGTTTTTGGGATCGATATTTACTTTAAATTGTGATTCGAAACACGTGCTATTACGTTCTTCTCTGTGTGTGGTTGAATATAATTCGAACAGTTTTTCCCGTTTACTGAGACGGTAAAGATATTTTTCATCATTTACTAAAAGCGAATTATAGGCTATTGCCTACAATGCTCTTTCTTAATCTTTTTGCGGCCCATTTCCAGTTGTAAGTTTATTTGCGAGATAATTACATGCAATTTTATGCTTGAGATGCGTAATTTAAACGTGAAAATTTTACTTCCACTTTAATTTTATATTGCACGTTAAATGCACGAAGTAAATGGATGGATGGACAAGTGGTTGGCAATGATGATAACCGAACAGGCGGATGACCGAGTAATTGTATAAGCTAACTAACTGTATATTTTGATAAATCTAGCAAGTACTTATCAATGTTCTCTTTCTCTCTCTCTGTCCTAACAAATGTGTACTCTAACAATTATCCTGCTATCCTTCTGTGTTAGATATAAAACAAGAAATAATTTAATTAAAAAAATTCTTTTCCTTAACTGCCTTATAATAATAGAAAAAAATTTGAAGAATTGCAAAATAAAGCTTATTAACAACTATATCATCAAAGAAGTGTTAAAGAAGAGTCAACACACTTTAAGACGTTCACATGAGTTTAGCCTTTAAGCTAAGTCTTGTCACGCCAACCATGTTCACATATTTAAGGGTACAAGTCACGTTTTATTATACGTTTTCTTTTGCTTTTCCTTCGCTATGGCGTATGAGGTGCTTTCTTCTCTATAATACATATGTTCAAGGTTTTTAAACCGGTGGTATAGGCATCTGCATTATATGTGTGCATAGTTTCATTGCCAGCCAGTCAGCCAGCCAGTCAGCCAACTAAATAAATTCTCGCATAAACTTTATATTTTATTACATAATATGTGGTTCTGTATTAAACAAAAATAAAAAAATAAATAAAATAAATAAAAAAAAGAGGAGAAACCATAAGATTTTTCGCCACTTTGCTGTATTCTGGCTTGTCCGTACAACATTTTCTTGCATTTACTCTTACACATGCCTTTTGTTTCTACTGTAAATTTATATATTTAGTAGAAATTGTAAAGAAGCTAAGGATAAATTGCTTTTACAAGGGAGTAGGTTCGCAAATAGTGATAGCATATGGTGCAGCTCTTCTAACATGTATACGTAGTAACATATTTGGAATGTTTCAATGACGACTTTCTGCTGTTTATGCCGACATTTTTGTGCAAACAGAATGACAAAATATTGCCTTCAAATCTTGATTTCATTGTCTTTGCAGGATTAAAATGATACCATAGACGACTTCACTGTAATACATTACATATTTAAAGCTTGTTGTCATTTTCTCAAATCTGATTAGATGGACGTGAAGTTCTCAGAAATTAAATTCTTATGATCCACGGCAAATCATTAATAGAGGAAATCTTTTATCGCAAGAAAACGAAGAAGAAATTTCACCAAATCATATGAATTTTAGAGGCATGTTCGCAAAGATATCAGCAGAAGATATTCTATCAGACCTGATTGATTCCTATCTAATTCGCATAGAAATATGTAACCAAAACCTGATCAAATATTTTTATATATCTTTGTGTGATGAACGTAAAGAGCAGAAAAGAAGTGAGGCTAAAATCGAAATCAAGGCGAGAGAGAGCATCATCCCAGTCATCGCTTAAAATATCAAATTTACTTCGGGTGAAGTGTCGTCTGCTCATTTTGTGATATTGCTTGTAAAACCCAATAGAAAGCTCCAGAGGCACCATAAAATATATATATTTATGATGAGCGTCAAATTCTGAATCGATCTAGAAATGTCTGGTCGTCTGTGTGTCCCTACGATATCTATTGTTGGCGCTCTTCTTCTAGTGGCAAAGATCAAGACCAAAAACATTGAAAATCCTTAAAGACAGGTTGGTCCAAGGACAAGTACACAATAAATCGGAAAAACGCAACCAATTTTCAGTTCAATATCTCTTATAGACTGAGGATCACAAAACATCCCCTTAGTAATCATCGGTCATAACAAAAAAAGGAAAAAAAAAATACAACAACAAACTGACAGATCGGATTAAATCCATTTAGAATTAATCGCCAATTATGACTGAGCGTACTTTGTGTAGTTTGCAAATGAAGAGGATAAACAATCGAGGACGATTAAAGAAACTTTAAATAATTGATTTTTTCAGCTCACACATAAGTGTGTCATGAGTGCGTACACCTAATTCTCTTTTTACACGATAGATACGTTCCCAAAAAATATGTGCAAAAAAAATTCGTGTAAAAAGAGAATTAGGTGTAAACAATATTAAAAAGTTCTTGTTAGAGTTCACTTAATTTATTTCCTGCTTACACATTTTAATTCATTAAATATTTTATAAAAAATAACTTTTACTTTGGAAAAGAAAATTCCTGGAATATTAAAAATCGTGTTAAAACAAAATAATTCGTGTAAAAAAAGAAATTTTTTTCTTTTGAACTCGTGTTAAATCGAATTCGTGTAAAAAAAATCATCGTGTAAAAAGAGAATTAAGTGTTTATTGAAAATATTTACATTTAATTACTTTTACGCTGTTTACGCTGCTTTAACAAAAGTCACTTTGTGCAAGGTTTGTACCATATAAAGCCATTCGAAAGATTTATGTCGATTGGCACGCTGACACGCCCTCAGTGAAATAAAAATCTGACCAAGCAGACGATAAGTAGTATCCAAATATATCGCCAAGGCCTGCTAATGCAGAGCATAAAGAACCAATAGGAAATGTTACGATGAAGTTACTCAAAGGGTTTAAATTAATATAATAATAACTGATCGTGCATTTAATCCCAAAGTACACAAGTTTACAATTTAAAGTGGGTGCCATTGAATATCCTTTGGGGAATTCATTATAATCTACATAAAACAATTTGTAACACACTCATAATGTTTATTTTTGTTTTTGTTGTCTTGCCCGCCCTCCTAAAGCTTTATTTTAATTTTTTGACTCATTTAATCCAATTTAATTATTTTAAGCGATTAAATATGTTTATAAACATTAATTTTTCAACTCTATTAACACTTATTATACTGCCATTGAAAGGATTGCGCTTGGATACGTCTATGAGATAGATAGATAGATAGATAGATAGAGCGAGAGAGTGAGAGAGAGAAAGCAATAGAGCGGTTGGGAGGGAGAAATGGAAAATTTGTGAAAAACAATGTTATAAAATAATAATATTTAACAACGACTGCAGAGTGCAGATATATGCATATATGTATGTATGTATGTATGTTGGCAAACTGAATGTTTCGCCCTGATCGTTTGTAAGTAGGTATAATATGTAACACTTGCGTATATACCCTATTGTATATATATATTTTTTTCGTACATTGCTTCTATTGCAAATTTTGAAAAATTGGCTGAATGCCAAAACAAATTCAAAACTTCCCTACGATACAGATGAAATAGCAATAAACGAGCAAACAAACCGCAGCCAATGATTTAATAGCCAAAACGGTAACAACGTAAGGAGCGAGAATATAGTGCAAAAGTTTTACATTACAGCAAACCTCGAGCGAACATGTGAAAGGGAAACACTTGAAAATACATATAAAAACAAACAAACACACAAGAGTGTAAACAATGTACATTTCTGCCGGACAGATTACTAGCATAGTTGTCCCCGACTTTAGTTTTTTACCGTTAATTTATAATTTTTAAATAATAATTTTTCAATGACCGCCGCTAATAATTGTCTGTCTGTCTGTTTGTTTGTTTGTTGACCAGATGTGCTATACACTTAATATTTTTATTTATATGTATGTATGTATGTATGTATTTATGGATGTATGTATGTATTTATGTATGTATGTATGTATATATGTATGTATGCATGTAAATGAAATTGATACTAATTGATGTTATTATTTATTTGCATGTCTCTTTACAAATTTGAGCATGTATTATAGCATGCGGTCGTTGGTGTTGTGATGATGCATGTACGTATATATGTATTCATAATACGAAAATTAAAAAAAAAAAAAAAAAAAGAAAAAAGGAAAGAAACGCCGACAATTCCTCTGATGATTACGGCTACGTTTTTCTTTTATTTGAATTTTTGCAATTTAATTAAATTCCAAACAGAGAAACTAATTTAATACTAAACCAAAAACAAAAAAAAAAAAAAAAAACAAAACAGAAAATTTAATTTGGGTTTTTTTTTTATTGCAATTGAATCGAGAATTCGAAGCACAGCACAACACATTTAAGTTCATTTACTTCGTATAGTTTTTCTGTTTTGTCAAGATGATTACTATGTTTTGTGGTAGTCGTTTCGTTGTCAAATCTTTTGTTTTAGTTTGCATCTCTCAATATTAAATATTCTTCTGAATACATTTAAAACAAAAAAAAAAAGAAGCAAAAAAAAAGCACTTTTATTAACACTTGTCTGTTTTCATTATATCAACCCATTGTATTATTTACACTTGTTTTCAGATTGTCAGCATTTCTCAGTGCCCTCTGGCTTAGTATTTATTATAATTGCCTTTATGTTGATGCTTTTTGTTTTTAATTGGTAAAGGAAAACGCCTTGAATGTGAGAGTATTACAAATATAAAGAAAGGACAGTCCTCTCTCTCCCTCCCCCTCTCTCTCTCTCGCCCTGTCTGTAGCCTATTTTTAGTGATATTTAAATAAAACAATGTAAAGCATACGTCTCGACTCAGCAACGATACAATTAATTAAAATAGAAGCCTAATAATATTTATTTATATTTGAACATTAACAGTAAGATCTTACTCCGATTATCCTGAGTCAAAAACTTGCAGAAACTATCCACTGCACAGGTTGCCAAAAATGAAAAACATGTGTATTAAAAATAATTTGAATTTTTTTAAAGTTTGTTTATAAAGAAAAAGACTTTGCTTTATAAATTTTTTTTGTATCTCAAGCAAAGCTTATGACGTTTTCTTTTTTTGGATCAACAAAGAAATTCTGTATATTTCATATATGCGTAAATTAATTTACACGTAAAGGTTGCCTTCATATAAAGCATCGCTCACTTATGCCAATGGCATACCTGCTTCATTGGAAGCTGACTTATGCAACAGCGAAGCTGTTACCGGGCAGTTGTGTTCTTGAAAAATTCGGATCAATTCAATAATAATTTTATTAAAATATAGATATCATCGTATCGTACATTTAACTGCACATTTAGCGAATTAAAAATCATCTCCCGCACACACTCTTCAGTAGAGAGGCTACATTTCTAAGCACGTCAGTCGGGAAGCATTTGCGCAGGTAGTGTTTATTATATAAAAAGGATATTCAAGTCCTTCAGGAATATATAAATTGAGTTCTCTTGCGATCGAAACACACACGAAATACGATGGATTTCCCTCTTCTATCAAGCTTATATAACAGACAAGTAGAAGATGTCACTTGTGTAACAGACTTTACTCTTACGATTTTAATTATAGTTCTAGTATTTTTCTGCGCTGACACCAGCCTACGTGCCCGACAAAATATTTACGGAAAGAGAGACAAGGTAGAAACATTTTAAATATAAGCTCGCGCAAAGAATTTGCAAATAGATCGATTGCCCAATAGCTTGAAATAAAACCTATGCAAACCTACAAATTACAATTCAGTGATACGAAGTTAATAAAAACGTGAAATCGTAAAGAGCACTTTACGTTACATTAAGCACAAATGTTAAATATTTCCATCACAAGGAGGCAGATAGATTTTTCACATTCTTGTTTGGTGCACAAAGGTCCAATCAACGTTCGAAAATATTAGTTTCTGTTGCATATCTCTGGCATATATGCTGCGCATATGTATATATATATATAATTATGTATGCATACAAGTCGATAATTAGTGTATTTAGTGATCTTGAATTCAATTATATCTTAAATGAGAAAATCCCTTTGCTACATGCATATGCAACAAACTTGTTCTTAAAAAGGTAAAGTAGTAGTAATAGTCCCGGTTAAGATAGTTCTCACACTTCATTCACATCAAAGCTGGAACAACTCGGCTACGTGTTTTCCATGCACGAAAAATTGCGGTATCTAGTTAGAATAAATTGATATTTTAACATTCTTTTCAATTTGCTTCTTCATGGCTTCGTCATGGCTTCTGCATGCTTAGTCCAATTTAACATTTCTCGTCTATAAATGCTAACATTAAGCAATCATTGTCAATGTATGTTCTTGTGGATGGCATTCAATTATGTTTTGCTTGTTATAGTGTTCTTGTTTGGCTTTATACCCCGTCGTCAAAGGTTACGAGGCCTTTCATTTCATCATTTCGCTGGTAACACTTGGAAAATATCCACTCGAATCTTGACTCTTCTTCCATCTCGCTTCAGTTTTAGAAATTTTCACAACATTTTTTTAATTTGAATTGAATATTAGATCGCTCTGTAGAATAAGAATTTGAAAAGAAAAAAAGTAGGATGTAGAGATGACACAGCATGCAGCAACCAATCTATTGCATCTAAAGGTTAAGATTTCAAAAATTGATCTCATATTCTTTCACAATTGAGAGAAAATCTGAATGCTTTTGGTTTATTTATTTTAGATGGCGGGTATTCGAGATTCGTTGTAAGGCAAAAATATACATTTCTTACATTTTCTCTATCATTGTGCCTTGCACTTTTTTACTACAATCTTACAAACTGACTTTGAAATAGTGACCATAGCCCATTTAACCATTCAGCAGCTCAGGGCTTTTGAAATAAAACTTTGTGTGCTTGTATTTTTTGTATTTTGCTCAATATTCTGTTACATCTATTCATACATACATACATACTTAATGAGATGAATAAATTTATGAATTTTGACTCTGTGCAAAGAAAATAAAAATTGAAATATTTTTGTTTTCTTTCTTTTTTTGGAAAAAATTTAACATATTTTTTTATTTACTTTTTACAAGAAGAAAGCCCCTCACAAAAACCCCTTCTTCATCCTCCTTCTCTTCACATGATGTAGTTACGCAGTAACCTCTTAGCATAAAGTGGCAGTCGCAAGTTCGCAGTCATCAATGTTCTTCTCACTTCTAACATTTAATTCTCTTACTGATAGAAGAAGAACTTTATTATGACTAAACTTTTCGATAATTTTCAGACTTACACTCTTCACTTACGAAATAAATAGTTAGTTGATCAAGGAAACTAAACGCGTTATAAGGCGCTAAAAGTAGGATCGTAATAAAATTTTAAAAGAAGCAAAAAACAATTGAACTCCACGACGTTACGGAAACAAAATAAACATAGCTTACTATAAATAGCAGTTGTTGTTGGATATCATTGGACTGTTGTGTCGAAGTGTTCGAAAGAATGTAAAAAATTCTTGATAATTTATTAAAAACTATCCTCGTTTCGGTTCTACCGATAATGGACATAAAAAAACAGTTGTTGAGAGTACAAATTAGTTCGACTATGTTCGGTAAGAGATACATGCTTGGATGCGCTACGATATCCAAACCCTAAATAGCAATGATAGAGGGTATGCGAACAAAAAAAAAAACAAAATCGATTATTCGTTGTGTGTCGCTGGATGTCTCATTAATGCGACCACGATTCCGATCACAATGATCCATCCAATTGCGCTAATTTGCGCTCAAATTCTTTTTTATCAACCTCCTCAAGTTGTGTTAAATCCCAGGTCAAATTGAATTTGGCCAACATTTTACCCAAACAAATTACAAAATAGCAAAGATCATAAGGCAGATGGATTGCATGTATAAAGCCTTACTTTACGAAATTACGGCACATTATCAATCTAATGCATCTTCTTTTTGGCCCGCAACCAAATATTACATACATTAGCTGATCTTGGATATTAAGAACTTTAACTAAAGAAAGGCACAACTTTTCTCTTGCTACCTACCTATATACTAGATTTCATTATCGGTTATTTCGACTTTCGCAACAAAAATACTAACATGACGTAGAAAGCCGAACCGAACACCATGGTCAAATCCACTAAGCCTTTCCGCTTGTGATCAATAAAATGACAACTTACTTTTGACCTGACCCCTTTTATTTTTGAATATCATACGATTGAAGGCCAAAAACTGTGTTTTAATCGGCTTAGCTTATCGGTAGAATCAAAACATTATTAAAATCATTATTACAAATAATAAAATAATCATAATATTTTTATAATAAATAGATATCGTTTGGACTACGGCAGTTCGTTAATGACCGTCATAAGTTTTTATCATTTTTACTGCAGTGCAAATATATATTATGTTCATTTGGTGTGAATATTCAAAAGCTCTATTAAAATTGATGTTTATTTACAATGAACAATGAATACGTGGACCATATCTGCATAAAGTGCTTGGCTTCGTTGCAGCAGCAGAAATAAATGTTCATTCTCTCATCTCCATTTACTTTGTTTTGCATTTTATTTAAATAAGGCTTGAAAGAGCACGTATCTGTACAACAAAAACTACGAAATGTCATATTCTCTCGCCCTCAAGCGTATATTTGATACCCCATCATCTCGAGCAAATATAATGCATAAAAATCGTAAAATCCATTCTTTAATCCTGAGCTTGTTAATGGGTCAATAGTGTATTGCTTTGATACCGAACTGTTAGATAATCTCGATAAATATTTGCTTCATATGTGGATTTTAGTGGCAGCAATATTTTGAATTTTTGAAAATTGAAAGCCAACACCGAAGGATTGAAGGATAGATACATTTATTGGGGTGGATTGAAGGATTGAAGGAAACTTCAGAGACCCCGAAAAGTGTGTATATTCTGTGATCAGCATCAAATTATCCGCAAAAACGAATCTATCGACTTTAAATTTGGCAAAAACATTACAAGTTCTTGCACTGAGAATTGGCCAAATCGATTGAAGAACACGGGCCTACACGATACTACGTAAAATGAGAACACTTCTCTTCTTCAAAACACAATCAAAAATTAGTATTTAATCATTATTTATAAACTATAAATAAATGTACAAAAATTTGAACGCATATTCTATATGGGCAATGCCCCTACTACGCCCACTCAATATGATAGCCTATCAAAATTTAATTTTTTTTTTTTCAGTATCTTAATAAGGTGCATAAAGGAAATAAATTTTTGGCCAGTTGCAGATTCGCAATATATGTACATGTGTTTGTGTGTCCGTCTGCCCGCTTGCCCAACTACATAGCGTCTGTGATAAAAATTCTCCCGTTCGCAAAGACGAAGATATCGCCTACAAATTAGCAAAAGAATTTGAAAATGCCCCACACGGATCAAAGGACAGGCCTATACAACCGAAACAGAGAAGGCCGTCGCTTTCCGTGTCCTTTGGTCGTTGCTGATAAACTATGTAATATAATATAAACTATATAATATAATACACGATATTAATTCCACAAAATTATTCTACAAAAATAGAAAAGCTCAGCCACGCCCATCCAATATTATAGCGTAAACAAATTTATATTTTTCCTTTTTTCAGTCTTTTATAGGATAACGGCGATGGGTTGCAACTAAATATGATTTTCTTACTTGTTTTTTTTTTGGGGTGTAGGTCTAGACATAATAGAAACAATATGTGCCGCCAGGCTTTTGATTTTTAACTTAGTTTTTGCAGCCTTGAGAATTTCAATAGCAAGAAACATAGCATTATGCAGACGGACAAGACAGGGAGAGTAAATTTACTAGAAATAAGAAACAATATTCCAAGTTGCAGTTTTGTTTGAAGCCCGCTATATCTGATAATTGCAATGAACATAATTTTAATTTTTTCGTATATTATCAGTCAATATGTATATATTTGTTCTATACCTCAATCATATTACTTCTTTTGCATTTTCGTCTATTTCTAGATGATGGAACACGCTTGGCACAATTACAAGCTTTATGCATGGGGTAAAAACGAATTGCGACCCTTGACGCAACGAGGACATATAGGCAGCATATTTGGCGCAAGTGATTTAGGTGCCACGATTATTGATGGTCTCGACACTTTGTATATTATGGGCTTGGAAACGGAATATAAAGAGGGGCGAGATTGGATTGAACGAAAGTTTACTTTGGATAACGTTAGCGCGGAGTTGTCGGTATTCGAAACGAATATACGTTTCATTGGAGGCCTTTTAACTATGTACGCGTTCACGGGTGATGCAATGTACAAAGAGAAAGCTCAACAAGTGGCTGATAAATTGCTGCCGGCCTTTCAGACGCCCACTGGTATACCGCATAGTTTGATAAATCCGAAAACTGGAATGAGCAAGAATTACGGTTGGGCTTCTGGTAGCAGCTCAATATTATCTGAATTTGGAACTTTACATTTGGAGTTCAGCTATCTCAGCGACATTACTGGCAATCCATTATATAGGGAAAGGGTGCAAACCATACGGCAGATATTGAAGGAAATTGAAAAACCCAAAGGCTTGTATCCGAATTTCTTAAATCCTAAAACAGGCAAATGGGGACAATGTAAGTAAAATTAAATCAAGCATTTGTCTCGATATTAACAAGATCTCAAGTTAGTCACCTTGATCTGCTTTTAAATGCCTAAAAAGATGTTAGCGAAAAAGAAAATCCAAATCTCTGCTTCTTCTGTTCTAATCAAACACATTCACTGAACCACATTGAACTAACACTTAGTGTTCAAATGAAAAAGTTATATTCGATCGCTATATTTTGGCTATAATTGCAATCGTCAATATTTTGCCTTTTTCAAGCAATGTGCGGATGTACCATAAAGGATATGTTTGCCAATCTTTACTTGAATCCTGGGATGTATATGTCGGCCGTTCAAATAAATTCGTTTATTTTTTAATGCAAAAAAGCGCTTATTTCGAGGGAATGGCAAACAATATTTAATTTTTCTTAGAAAATATGATAAGAATTTATTTTGAGCTTTCTTTCTGTGATTAAAATATTTTTGAATATTTTTGAAGGAAGGAAAAATCAAAATAATCAAAATGTTATTTTAGTGCACATGTCTTTGGGCGCATTGGGTGACAGTTTCTATGAATACTTACTAAAAGCTTGGTTGCAGTCTGGTCAAGCTGATGAAGAGGCTCGGCAGATGTTCGATGATGCCATGCTAGCCATTATCTCGCATATGGTGCGAACAAGTCGAAATGGTTTAACCTATGTATCAGATTTAAAATTCGAACGCTTGGAACACAAAATGGATCATTTAGCTTGTTTCGCAGGTAAGCTAAAATTCTTTTCAATCTATTCAATACAACCTTATAACGAAGCAAAATATAGGCGGTATTTTTGCCCTGGCTGCTAATACACGTCAAAGTGAAAACACGGAGAAATTTATGGAAATTGGCAAAGGCATCACCAATACTTGCCATGAAAGCTATATACGCTCCTCTACACGTCTAGGACCAGAGGCATTCCGGTGAGTGTGTTTTCGCTTAAAAAGAAGAAGAAGAAGAAGAAGACGAAAAAAAAAAGAAAGAAAAATCAATTCAATTTCCGTGCATACGCAGGTTTGGAGAAGCTGCCGAGGCTCGTGCCTTGAAATCTAGTGAAAAATATTACATCCTAAGGCCTGAAACTGTGGAAAGTTATTTTGTTTTATGGCGTTTAACTCATGATCAAAAGTATCGAGATTGGGGTTGGGATGTGGTATTGGCATTGGAAAAACATTGTCGCACCACTCACGGCTATTCGGGTATTAAGAATGTTTATCAGGAAGTGCCTCAAAAAGACGATGTGCAGCAGAGCTTCTTTTTGGCTGAAACCCTTAAGGTACGCATCAAAAATACTATTATCGTAATAAAATTTATTTATTATCTTAAAAGAAAAACCACGCCTCGATTTACGTCACTTCAAAATTAAAAAAAAAAAAACAAAGTAGGAAAGTAATCTCCGCCCCAAAAAGAAAAAAACAAAGGCACTTGCATTGTAATTCCAAAACATTTTGTCAAATATGGGCATTTTCTAATAGTAGCTGGACTTCGCATAATTGTATTGGGCTTTAAATCAAAAATATCTCTTATAAGTGAAAAGAAGATTTTTTTTATCTATTGTGGGCGTAATTATAAGTAGATCACGCCGGGTTTTAACATTCTTCGACGATTTTTGCTAACGGCGGCCTTTAAACTGCATGGACGGACACATACGATGCATATTCGGCAAACTATGCTCAAATCTAATATATCCCCATTCTTCGTCGATGGTTACAAGAAAGGCTTCGGTTAAAGTCCAAAAGAGCTTTCATAATGTTATGACAATGTCGCTTGGACGATCAATCACTTCTGGAGTTTTCAACAAAAAAAAAAGTGACTTCTTAAGTGGCATATATGCACTGAACGTTTGAGTGTCTTCAGGTTAAAAGTCTACGTCGACTTACTTCTGGTAGTTTAACGACCAACTTTTTGAAACATGGCTGTACGGTTTAGTTAATGGCCGCAAATTAAATTAAAAAGTTTGTTCGCTAACTACTATGTCCATAAAAGGTATGCAACTATAGCTCTTAATTTATAGCAAATATTAATCTAAAACTTAGTGCGAAGGTTAAGCTTCTCGACTACCAAGTCTGTGTTCAAATCTCTAAACAGGTAGAGTTCACTTTGGTCGTTGTTATAGAGAGTGTTCAGTCCGATTGGACAGACGCGCACGCCCACTAGGTTGCCGGCGCTTCTGCCTCTCATTTCTTTCGGACGGTCACACACATAGGGAACACGACCTGAGTGATCGATCGGTCGATAATAACAAAAAAAATAAATAAATAACACACACACACACATTTAACAAAAATACTCTACATTTTGTAATGTTAATGCAATAATAGTTCAGGGAGAAGCGTACGAAACAATCGTACAATTTGTACAATCGAGAGAAATGACGCAAATCGGGATCGTGGTGCGTGTTCAAAGTCAAGATCAGTTATTTCACGAGAAGAAAATTTGCGAATTTAATTTATTTTTTTAGTATTTATATTTATTATTTTCTGATGACTCGCTGTTGCCGTTGGACGAATGGGTCTTTAACACGGAGGCTCATCCACTACCCATCAAAGGCGCGAATGTTTATTATCGGCCAGCGTTATCGGTATCAGGCGATGCGACAAATGCCTCCTAAGAAAAAAACCAAAACATTAGTAGATATTGAATTTATTTATAAGTTTATTGTATATTTTTACAGCTCTTCAATCTCTTTCTCCCTCTCTTTGTAGCTGACCAAACAAAAGAAAAAGAAGAAAATGAAAACAAATTTCGTTCTTCTCTCACTCGCAATGTAATCTCAATTTTAATTTTAAGCACTTATATAATGTTCAGGACTTTTAGCTACATCAGTCAAGAACGTATCGGCTGAGATTTTGTCGTATACAATACTTCGTGTTAGCTGTTATAGCTTTTCTAATTTCATATTAAAGAATCGATTTCGTCGACTTATTTGTGCATTTACTTACGTCTTTTACAATTTGATCAAATTATTGTAAAGATATCACAATTTAAATATTTGATCGGCAATCACGTATTGCACGATTTGCTATGTCCTGCCTGTCTTCCGATAAGATGCAAATGGTTAAGCATGCTTTTGCTTTGCTTTGCCATTAATTAGAAAATACAGCTGTCACGTTACAAGTCGTTACGTTTTTGATTAATCGAGCTAATAAACAGTTAACTGAAATTGTTTTTTCGCACACGTACACCCATATACAGCACTACATATATAGTGTAATTGTTGCCTTTTACTTATTGATATTATAATCTGTTTACTTTACTCCAACGAGCATTGTGCATTCCAGTACGAGAATAGGGCCCCGTAGTAACTCGTAATTCGCAATAAGTTTTTTTAAAAGCTAATAATCGCTGTCCTACGCATGTCTCTCTCTCTCTCTCTCTCTCTCTCTCTCTCTCTCTCTCTCTCTCTCTCTCTCTCTCTTTCTTTCTATCTTTATATCTTCCTATCTATCTCTCTTATGGTACCGGAAATATGACTAGTAAATCTCCAGTAATTTCGACAATGAACTTTAGTTGAAAGGTTTGCCTCTTTTTTTATTCTCTTGCATTCTATTGCATTGCAATCTATTCTGATCCATTTGTGGGTATAACCTAGCAAGGTCTGACAATGAATACAACTTCCATAACATTCAATTATGTTCAAGCGTTTGCCATGGAGATTCGCGTGGAAATCTTAATTAGAAAGGCGCGAGCAGGCGCACTCGCTTACTGCCATGTGGCTTACAGATGAAATGATTATGAAATTTAATTAAATTCAATCTTAGCTTAATAATTGCATTTTCCTAAGACTACCTTACTCGTTGCACTATACATCAGTGTTGTCAACTTTTAATCCTTTTATTTCGATTTGCTTGCTGCTGCCGCCTTCTTCTTCTTAATTATACAGTTAGTTAATTAGTTAGCGTTAATCGAATATATAGGAAAGTAAATATGCGTCGATCATTGTCGATATATTCTAACTTGTACAGTCATGTCATATTTGCGTAGCCGTCATCTGTCATTTACTTATTTAACCTCTAGCCGTTCAGATTCTACATGTGAAACACTTGTATTTACATTTACACTTTATTGTATTTTTTTTTTTTTTTTTAATGATAAACTCTTTACATAAGTAATAAGATGATCTAACTCTTGCTGTCATTATTCTTAAGACACTATTTGAACAATTAAAATAATAATAATTATACTAAATTCTATGTAATTTTGCAATTTATTGATAATTGATATTGAGTGTAAATAAGATTATGTAATTAATTTTAACAAAAACTTCTGAATTTTTTTTTTTTTTTTTTTTTTTGCAAATTTCTTGAATCCTTAGCAGATTGTTTTTTTTATTTTTGTTTTGTTATTTCTAACAAAAGTAAAACGTTTTATGTCGATGTGTGCGTATACTTGGAGCTAAAAAGAGATTTCGATTTCGACAATTATCCTTTGATATACAAATTCTTTTGTCCATTTTTGTTGTTTATTGTTGTTATTATTACTTTGTATCTTTATATACCTTAAGATGTAAATCCCATCCAATTTGGTTTTATATATTCATACTATAATCCCAGCAACTGAATAAGATGCATACCATTCACTATGCAAACAAACTGTTTATTACGTGCCTACCTTTCGATTATTGAAAGAGATATAGAAATTAAATCGTATTGCTCTTGTTCTAAAATATATAGTTTTTTAATCAGAGCCTATCTCTAATTAGTTCCATCGACTTTCAGAATTTGAATCGTTACACAAGAGTTAACTCTGATTGCGTAGATTAAATTTTAAAATGTCTTCTGGATTTGCGCGCATAGCTAAGGAATAGCAAATCAAAGTTGATTATGTTTTCAGTATTAAGCATTTGTGTATGTGTGTAGACCGCATCCTATGGTTATGGCGTAACTTCCAAGGTCACGAAAATTTAAATACGAAAAAAAAAAAAATATACCACATCCATATACATATCTTCGGTAGGTGGGTCCTTTTATATGCTGTAAAGTCAACCGAAATTTAACTGAAGCTTTATCATGATCCGATATAAAATAAAATTAATGTAATCAATTTTACAGATGTGTCGGGAATGTATAAAATTTGTTCTAAAGAGGCAATTCATAAAGTGCGTATCACTCTTGATCAGCGTAGATAATAGGATCCATTTTGATCACACTTGTTATGTTGATGTTGTTTGCTTACCTATCTGGCGAAATTATATTTATAGGCTGAAAGCATTATGTAAAATGGCATTTGAACACTTTTTCTTATTACTCTCGCTAAAAATAAATTTCGAAACACAGCACAGTTGGCTTTCCTGGGCCCAATCGCAATCACCAAAAAGCTGAACACCAATTCCCTTCTTTTCGAAAGCGTCGCCTCAAAATTGCAGAGATTTTAGTTTAAATCCCTAAAATGCGGTTATTCACGTCAAATTCGGAGAGTAGATAAATCGAATCCAGGATCAGGAGTTCGTTCAAAATTGGCTATCGAGAGCGTACATTTTAGGTAGAGTGTGTAACATAAATATTTTTTCAATTTGCCTAATGTTAGCCAAAAGATGATATCAAATTGTGTAAAAATATGATCATATATCGATCGGTATATCTTATATGAATCAATTTTCCTTTTAACTTGCCATCAAGTATCATGTGTAAGCTGTAGTGACGTGTGTTAATGGATTCAACTCGAAAGAGATTTGTAACTTACTTCTTATTAATATTATATTAGGATGGTAAGAGGGGATACAGGTATACAGGCTTATTTCCTTTGCAGGCTGTTTGCGGCGTAGCGGAAGCCGATTTCAAGACATATTATAGTACTTGCTATGTTTTCAAATAATTTCTGTAAAATTTGTACTTATAATGTATATTTTTAAATAAATCTCTCTTTTTGTCAGCACAAAATTACTTTTAAAAGATTTGAAGATTTAAATAAACTTTGTTTAAAAACTAAAATGAAAAAAGACAAGTTATGAGAAGTGAAAGGAAAATAATTTAATTGAGAATAAAAAAAATAAAAAAAATTATAATTATATTATTAAGGATTTTAATAAGACGAAAAAAGCAAAACAGTATAAGAGAGATTTTCAAGAGGAAACTACTCGTATTAGTGAAAGAACGAAAATAAGGAATAAATTTTGTTTTTTGATAACAATAGAAAGAGCAAAGGGCATTGTTTTATATACCCATCAACGCAAGTTAATCTTGCTTTATATCTCTACATAAAGACTCATAAGTAAAATGTTTAAAAAATTCCCTTTTTTTATGATGCGGGAAGGAGTATGCATTGGTCGTCTATTTACGGCTACAACAATATTTTTCTCCCAGGATACTTATTTTCCTTTGAAAAAAACTAAAAAGGAAAACAGATCGAAGGAACATGAGGAGGGAGTCCAACCGCTGAAGAAAAGCTAGATCTGTTCATTATATAACATAACCCTATAAAATGCATACATCCTTGATTACCTAATTTAATGTCCTTCTGTCCGTTTGTCTGTTGTGGACTTTCCAAATGATGCGAATAGCGTAATAAATGGCAACTGGAGGATAATATTTCTAAAAAGTTCGTCAGTGAATGTAATCTGCTTAGAATATTTTCCAAAAAGACAGAGATAGAGAGAGATAGAGAGAGAAAGAGAGAGAGAGAGAGAGAGAGAGAGAGAGAGAGAGAGAGATAGAGATAGAGAAATAAAAAAAAAACAAAAAACAAAATTTTTAAAAAATGGTAGTAAAATTTGATACAGATGTTCGATGTAAATATAATCTCGATCAGTTAACAGATACATATACTTGTGCTGATGGGTATCGTAGGTTCGTTCTAAAGCGAATACAATAATATCTTACGCATTTTAATGTGAAAGATGGTTTGACGTACAGAAAAATTAATAAAGAATTAAAATGTTATTTTTTTATATATGTAAAACAAAATATATGAACGAAAAGCTTTATAATAACAAAAATCATAAAAAGAAAAGCAAATTGAATTTTATAGTCAAAGAAAACGAGAAACGAATAAAACTTCAAAATACGAGAATTTGTTAATTTATTGAAAAGAAAACGAAGAATAAAAAAAAAAAAACGATATTATATGTAAATTTTTTTATTCACACTTAACGAATAGATTTGTATATATGCTTTAGTTAATAATAAACCCTTAATAAGAAATAATAATAATAATAATAATAATAATAATAATAATAATAATAATAATAATAATAATAATAGTAATAATAATAATAAATGATAATAAACACATAGTGAACAATAGTAATTTTATGATATTAGTGGGCATATATATTTACGTATACGTATATATATAGAAAAATATTTAAAATTAAATTTAAATTTAAATGAAATATGATAACAATTTATTCATTTAAGTTAATATATAACTCATACCACTACTATATCCTTCCCAACACCGTGCGAATATATCAAAAAATGTATATCAATCCAACTGTATTTGATACGTGAAAAAAATGATATTAAAGATAAAATCATTTTCTTTTTCATTTATTGTTTTTGTTTTTTTTTTATATTTTTTGTTTTTCTTTTCTTTAATATATAATTTAAAATTTATGCATCAATAGTTTTCTTAGTTCAAATATTTAATATAAAAAATTTATTAAATGAAATATATATGTAATCCTTATAAAAATAAATATTTTTAAAAAAAAATTTTTAAGCAAAATTTAAAAAAAAAAAAAAAACAAAAAAAAAATACAAATTGTTTTTTAAGATTTAAATATTTATTTAAAAAAAAAAAAAAAAAATCTATTAAAATTAACACGCAAGTATATGCATACCATTCGATAAGAATATTATTATAATTAAATAAAAAGATTATTCAAATAAGTAAAGCAAAAATCATAAATTATTTAATGTATTTAATTTATTTAAAGTTACAAATAAATAAAATTTTATATTATAATAAATATGGTATACACAAACAAACAAATGCACATACACACATACGAGTATATATAATACATGTGCGCGTGTGCAAAGATTCCCTAAAACATATTTAATCTTTGAAGATCAAACTTGAGAGTATAAACTTCAGAGATATTGACGAGTTTTTTGAATTTTTCTGGCAAATTCCTTTCTTGAATCAGTAATTTGCTCTGAGGGAAAGAGAAGACTTTATGATAAATACCCGCCGTATATTCACATTTACCGATCGGATCTTCTTGTTTTTTTTTTTTTTTTTTATTTTAAAATATAATAAACTGCCACGCGCCAGTCTGAATTCATGAAACATGTTAATATCTTGGGCTACGGTTCCTTTCATGACGTTTTTCCAAGGTTATTACTTATACTCTTCATTGGTGAAAACATGTTCCACTAATACATCATTGCTTTTGATATAACATTCCACTCAATATATTGCTAATCTCCAGGTAAAATGGCATAAAATTCAAGTTTTCATTTAATAATAATGCGCCTATCAGTTAGCCTAGCACTAACCAGTTTTCAATTCATGATTTCTAAGCATCAAATTGGTTGACTATTGTCAAAATGTCTTTAAGAGGAACAGGTCCATTCTTAAACTTGATTTGTTTGTAGTCGTAGCAATGAGTTAAGAACTTGTCAATGAATGTTCGATAAATAGACGACAGCCAGATCTGATGCGTATTTGCAAATTTAGTACAAGCTCAACCTTCACTGATCCAAATAAAACTAATTTCCCATTTCTACCCTTTTAGGGCCATTTGCAATGTCGACTGTCTGTCTTGTTGTGACGGTAGCGTAAATGATCAACAGCTAAAACCGTGTGTGTTAAGATTTCGGCTGCCTCACTGCTGCTGCTATGGCACGAGTTTAGCACGAAATCCAATGCTTGGACTATGCATTGTGCGCAGCTCACGAACTGGACAAATTTATATGTAGTTGAACATGTAGCTTAGGTTGCGTTGTGCGTTAACGCGAGTTTTTGGCAAACTTTTAAAATTTGTGGGGGCGTTGTTTTTGACAAGCAAAGCACAACACACCCACTGGTGTGTTTATAAAAAGAAAACAAAATCATTTGGTTTTATATGTTGTCATGCATATCCATTATGTAAGACATCGGTAACCCTTATCACTACTGGAGCGTTACCGGAATTCACGAAGAGATGCCAGTGTACCGAATGCATTTTCGATAGGTAAAGGTGTCATTAGGTCGTCCCGTGAAGGAAATACTGCGTCACCCAAAAAAATAGCATGGTAACTCGATATTAGTACCTGTGATGAAAACTTCGAATCGCGCATAATACCGTCATCAATTTGGGATGCCGTACGCGTCAACGTCAATTGCAGTAAGAGTGTAGTTCGCATCGTACACTATTAGCAGAAATACGTGCATGAACGAACGAAAATATCACAAGCTGTTTGTCACGCGTCACTTGGCAGATATAGATGGTCTATACGAAGATTTCTTCATTTCAGAAATCATACAAACATTTTGCTCGACGTCAACATAATATATGCAGTCGAAGCCAGTAACAAATAATCCATCGACATCCCGATTTTTATATAGGGATCTTACCCGCCATCGCTTGTTACGCTTATTTACGGCGATAACGATCATTCTCCCACATCATTCCCATTGTCATAATTCAAATATTTAAGTCGCCACTATTCGTTTCCTTTTGTCACTCGAATGTTTCCCTATAAACCTAACTAATTTTAAATATTATATAATTAACTATAATGCGCACTCACCAGGAACAATTAAGATTGACTTGTGTTTCCAAAAAAGCACTTCTTTCCTTTTCTTTCGCGTTTTACTTTCAAATTTCGTTTCCCAAAGAAATTTTTCACTTTATTAATTTTATATCCCTTCATAAGCGCTTATGTGAACAAACACTGACCGTATGATTTTGCTTAAGTAACGCACACAAGCTGTATGTTCAACTAATATTGGGTTATGAAGTCAACGCAATATTGCGTTATGAAGTCAACGCATAACACAAGCGTAGTGTAAGCACTTACAAGTTTTAGTAACATCTTAATGTTGTTCTACGATCGTATGTAGCTTAGCTTCATTTGAATGAGAACGAGCGAATTGTTTCGTTTTATATTCGACATATTTGATATACTTTTGTATGAAAATCACGTTCGGATGGGTAATTTTCCGTGATATCAGAAACCGGTTTTATTCAATAAATGTTTATATATACATATCAGTAATAAAACGTACTAAGGGTAAGCTGCATAATTTTCCGCGACGTCTGCAAACAAACCAAATGAGAAGCGAAACAGCGTGTAATATAATTATGGACTTTATGTCCTTGTTGAATATGAACGTGTATATATATATATATATATATATATATCTATGGTTTCATATGTGATGCGCCCAGGCTAATAAGATGAGGTAATACATAGACATAACTGAAAGAAACCAATATTAAGCTAAATTCATTTATAATAAGGTAATAGTGATAGTATGTGATAAATTGAAATATGTTCAGATAAGAGGGAAATGCTGACAATATAGAGATTCGTGTATGGCACGAACTTGATAGCTTGAGATTCCACACAATATTAAATCAACGCTTAACTATGATAATATAATTAAAATAATAATAATAATAATGATAGAGACCAAAGTGTAAGTGGGGTAGTAAGGGGCTGGCCGCTTCCTTAGAATATAAAAATCCTCTCCTATCATTACTAAACAAATAGCGTAAAAGAATAAACAATTTTTTTACTTTACTTTTGGTTTTATTCGCTTAATCGATTTGACAAGTAAGCCATTCCTATAACTATGTGCATTCCAATCTGCTTACGCGAACATTTAAATAATATCTGTAAGTTAACCCCAATATCGGACTCCTTAAATAGTATCGGATCAGCTCCCCTGTCTTGCATAAATTAACTTTTCATTTTTAAGTCTTCGTGTAATTCACTTAATTTAGATTCTGCGCATAAACATTGATAAATCACTGACCCCATGATTCCGGCACGTAACGATTAAGAACCGCTTCTTTGGTATTCTGGAAATTAAGCATCAATGTAGAAGCTACGAAAGCATGACATATTTGTCATTTATTCTTCAGCACATTACCGATCATTTATATTATAATGACAAAATGACAAAAGATTGTGCAACGGTATAAAGGGAAAATTTTTTTTGAAAATTGAAAGAAAATATAAAAGAAAAGTGCACAGAAAGTCAACAAAAATATTATTTCCATGTTTTTATTCAGTTCTGTGGAAAATAAACAAAGGTAGGTCTACAAAAAAAAAACATAATTTTTTTTTTTCATTTATTAATTTTATTCTTATTATACCCACCATCGAAGTATGGGGGTACACTAGTTTTGTCATAATGTTTGCAACATCCAAAAGCAAGCTTTAGAAACCCGTCGAAGTGTACATATTCTTGGTCAGCGCGAAATTCTGAATCGATTAGGGCATGTCTATCCGTCTATGTGGTATGTGTTGTTGGCACACTCCTGGTCGCAAAGGTGAAGATATCGATTTCAAATTTGGTAGAAACATTGGAAGCTTTTCCATACAGACTGGTATTTAGAACGGGCCAAATTGGTCAGAGCAGAAACGGGCAGCGGAAAATACACTGAACGTAATTCCGTTTTTCTTTACAAAAATTGGTAGGTTTTTGCTCATTAATCAGAAATTATAAAAGGTAGAAGGTTCCAATTTTCCACAATTATTTTGCGAAACACTCTACTCTTCACGTGTAAAAATGGGAAAAGTCGACCATGCCCACACAAAGTTACAAGCGATGAAACTTTCTTCTTTTCAATTTTCTTAGACTCAATGCTCATGCAGGACAGAATGTTCAAAATTATTTTATACGTTCGTCAAACAAAGGTAGATTGTCTGCCTAGAAATGCGTTTATTCTACAATAAATATAGTGGACACCATGACCTGGCCGATTAATTTTTTCTTAACAATACCGCCGATATGTGTAACAAATAAAAAGATTTAGAGGGTAGAATGCGACTAGAATGCTAAGCATGTCAATTCTACGTGGACGTCACGAGACGAGAAATTAAGGTGTTTTTAAGTCTCCTTGCTTTTAGTGAACTAAATATGCATACATAAAAGTCGTCTCTATGTGTGTACATGTGCCCATATGTAAGACCTATGCCAATTTCCATAACGACTTTACCATCCATTGGTCCAAATGTTTTTGCCTAGAGCACACTTTTAAACTACATCAACTGCTGGCGGTTAGATCTGTACAACAAGCGATCTTCGCATCAGGCAATTTTACCACAGAAGTGACAGAACTTTCTTTAGTTATGTTAATAGCCTCTGCTGTCTTCCTTTATCTTAATTCAACAGTCTGGTGGACTTAGGCGCTGTTGTCAGCGTTTAGCTTTGCCGAACCCAAACTGATACGATCAACTTTCATTTCGTCTACCCAAATTTTCATTGTGGCAAATGATGATGGATAATCTCCATAGACAGCGTCCAGGTTTGTCTTTAACTAGTGTGGGTGCATTGCCTTTTGAAAAGGAGTTTGCAATAATATTTCGGCGGATGTTACGATTATTTATATAAGAAGGAAAAATTTATGCAATAAAAATATAGATTGTTTGTGATTTAGAAATACGTTAATATTCAAAATCAGTTCTACATAGTTTCACTAATCCTAACATTATGCTGCGAAACATTTATTACTATTTCCATATTTTTTTAAGTAAATATAATATTGTTTTAACAATTATATAATTACAAGATTGCTAAACAATTTTCACACTAATTTATTACGAGTTATGTGCGCTTTTATATAATATTATGCAAAATATCGCTTGCAAAGTATCAGACTTGTAAAATACTTCCTAAATCGAACATTTTTATCAATTCCCATATATCCGCGCCTATTAAATAGACGAATAAACGTAATCAAATTAATATTGCGCCCACAAGCACAGAAAAATCGTTGGGATTTTTATAAACCTGGTTGAAATTACAAGTGTTTATCTTCTACCTACGTTTCACGTACACGCTTCTTGTTTTTGGAAAAAACGATTTTGTATTTTTGAAAAGTTTTTATGAAAATACATTTGTTTATTGATCAACCGCTCGTGCTATAGCCGCCGTTATTTCAGCTTTGACAAGCATTTTCGAAGCTGCCGGCACTCTTTTTAGATCGGAAACTAAGGATAATAGAAACATTCGATCTTCGTCTTGATTATAATAATCATTTTGTGACTCCAAACGTTGTCGTTTCTCAATATTACTTAAATATGTTAATATTTGACTTTGTACATCCGCGTCATAGTTGCCAGTGCTTTCATTTTCGAAATTAGAACGTTTTCGAGAATTGCTATTTTCATTAACAGAATTATTAGTTTCAATACCATCGTTACCCCCGTTGTAGAGTTCTAAATTTTCATCAGTGACTTTACAACTACGCGGGCTAGAACTAAGAAATTCAAATTCCTCTGGAATATTCGAATCATTTTCGTCGGTTTGCTGCATTTCATTTTGATATTCAGGCGCTGACGAGGTCACTTCATTTAAATGGGTATTATCAGCTTCGAACTCTATTCTCTGAGTGGTCTCAGTTATGCTAAGGGAATTATCAATAACATCATCGGATGTTAAATCGATGCAGTTTTCAAATTCATTTTCGTCATCATCATCTATGGGGCTGGAAGTATTTTTTTGCAAGCCTAATTCTTGAGCCAATCTAAGAATGTTAGAATTGTTGTATTTAGAAACGCAATTATTCAATGGTAATTTTCTGTAAACGCACCTAGCACAACTCGGCGAATTGATGAAAGGTATTAAGAATTCAAGCTGCGCCAAGAGAGTGCCCTCTTTCTTTCGTGTATAATTTTCTACAGTTTTTATATTTCTTATTTTGCAAGTAACATCATCTCGAAGTTTTTTCCAACGCTGTCGGACGCACATACCTGCAAAATCTCTAAATACATTGCTGAATGGTAAGTGACGTTGATTTTATAACTCACGTATTTGGTCTCGTAGATAATCACTACAATTTATGTAGTGTGGAAACAACTCCAGGGCAACCTTTTCCCATCCATGTTCTCTTAATTTGATATTTGTGTATCCGTTTGCTGCTCGATTGTACAGGATTTCATGTTTACGGACCGCGTTGATTAAGTCAAGAGAGTTTACGATATTTATATTTGCCGATGGCCTTTGAGTAGTATTATGCATTTTTCTCTTTTATTTTGATTAAAAATTCTAAATGCGAACAACAGAACAGAACAACTAATTATTTGCTCCTTTTTTTCATTTAACGATTATTTTTCCGCTTTCGCATTTATTTATATGAAAAGAAAGCGGTAACGAGTCATGTCATCATCCATAAAGATGCCAGATGGGCAGTCAATGCATTAGCAAGAGGACAATCATATTGCCGCTTAAAAACAATGAAGCCGCGCTTTCTTTTCCAATCTGGGAATACAAATTAAACATATGGCCAACGAAGTAAACGAAACACAATGAACTAAAAAATTGAATAAAATAAAATAAAAATTAATTAATATAAAATAGTATGAAATATAAAATTGGATCAGTAACTTTTAAATCTAATACAAGTCGTTTTTTTTTCTTCTTTTTACTTTTGATTTGCTTTATTTGTTTTTGCTGTTTGTATTTGCTAAAAGGTGGGGTAACTTCATAATGGGTTCGCGCCGTTGCTAACCTAACTCATAATTAGGGGATATTGAGAAAGCAAAAACTGGCTAAGGTGCAAACACAGACCAACAAGAACCAATTTTCATGGTTCGTAATATGGAGGGAGCAAATCAAATTTTGTTACCCTATAATATTGGCTGGTCAATTTTTTCCACTTTAGTACAGGTACTAGAGTCTGGCCTTATTGAAAATACATTCAATAGAAAACCAAGTTTTTGAAAATAGTAATAGTAGGTGGTAAGCACTGCAATGGACAGCCGCGCTACCTTATTGTTCCACAGGAAAGTGTAAACAAAAACATAATTTTCGAACCAACAACAAAGAAATCAACGTAAATTTAAACAACAAGCTTGTAAAAAAATCACAAGGTAGTTAACGCTAAAGGAAGCAAGCTTGTTTGTTTATTGATTAATGATAAAGAAGATTGATTAGATATATGCAGATATATATATATTAAAAAAAAAAAATTAGTGTCAGATAAACATAAATTAGATAAAGTCTTTATTTCTTTTTGCGCGTCGTTTCCTTTTTGTTTTATTTCTATGTACACGTGCAAAACCTTATCAATAAATATTTCGGCAAAATTGCAATCCCAACCTGAAAATTTGCAATCCCAACGCTTTATTTTGTCAGCTCCCATAGCCTCATAAAAAGTTTGGCAAGTTGAAGTTCATCCCGAAAGAAAGGAATAACGCATTTGTGCTTACATTTCCAAGTCTAGGGGAGATATTGTTTGCTAAATTATTTTATATATTGTTACGGAAGACTCTTTATAGATGATATCTTATGGATCGTGTGATCCTTTTTTTCGTGTGCTTATTTCCTAACGAAGTTCGCAATTTACCGAAAAAAGTTTCCAAGCTGTCCTGATTTAATTTTCCTGCCAAAACTTCTCTAACACTTCTCTATGTACTAAAGATATCCTCTACGAGATTTATTACGAAACGATTAAAATGGTGTGTCTTTAGTTTGGTCACTCACTATTAGGCTTTCCAAGCGCTACTGTGCTTCTAAATATCTTGATTTCTTTCCATTTATTATTTGCCGAGAATATGGCTGAGCAATGTTTTCGTCTAATTTTAATAAATTTTATTTGCGTCAGCGTTTTCTTTTGCTTTGCTATTGAATCAGTCCATAGCTATGCCAGTTCGATTATATCGAGCAACAGGCTTTGCTTTACCTAAGAATTGTTAGTGAAACACTCACTTTTCCGATCGTGTTGGCGTTGTGGACTTGATATTGAACTGTTTGACCTTTTGGATTATAAATACGTTGTACAGACGTCAAAACTGATGAATGAAATGAAGTAAAATGCAACATCATATCTACTTACTTATCTACAGAAGGTATAAAAAAACTGGGAAAATTGCAAAATAGGAACTCAAAGACGGTAATCAACATTTTTTGTCTCATTCTCTAGTCTAGTTATGAATATTTACAGTCAAGAGCAAAACCAAGTTAAAAGTCTAAGAGACATTCAACATCGTTGGCGGCGCGGGTTGGAAACCTAGTGACAAAGCATATTATTTTTAAATTACATTAAACGTCGTATCGTATTTTTAACTGACGGTATGTTTTGTGAGCAGAATATTGATAAAAATTATAAAAACTCTCTAGCGTAAAATATGACCGCTTTCAAGGAATCATTTTTTTCTTAATAAAAGAGCACTTCTTTTCTCAAGAGACTGCTGCTATGGAGAAAATAGAAGCTAGCTGAGCTTGTGAAATACTCAGAAGCAGTTATTAGTCGAGAACAAGGAGCAGACCATGTCAGTTGTTTACTGCCAACGCATATATATCTTGGGAAAGGATAGTTCGTTCATTTTTCTTTATTATATCTTTTTTGTTATTTTATAAGAGTTAAGTCGTAATAAGTAGTGTAAGATTTAGTTTTGAGAGTCAATCTAATTCGGCTGATGGTTTATCCCGCTTGAATTTCATGTGTATATAAATAAATAAATAAAATAATTAGAGACTTACGCAACACTCACCACACTGGAGCCTAAAGACAAGATACAAATTTAAGTTTACAAAATTTTTAGTTACGAAGTTGTCTTCAATTCACCACCTCCTTCAATGTTCGGGGTTTAAAAGTCACGAAAGCTAATTTCGAATTGCATTAAAATGGATATTTCATATATAAAACCCGTCTCACTCGATGACATTTAATGCAAAATTAATCCCTTTGTAAGTCAAATGAGGTTTTCCTTCATATATTTGACATATAAGCTTCCGTCTTGCGTCTTTCTTGCGTCTTGCAACTTTTTTACTTGTTTTTGATTGGAGATAAGCGATTAGTGTATATGCGTACATACACAATCTGTAGTGAAACGAACTCGAAGTGCTCTTCAAGTATCGTATTGCAAAAAGTAGTTGTGCAACATAAGGAATTTTTATTCACCTTAGGACGAATTCGTGATACTCATCATCGTTTCGCACCTACACATATACAGTACAGTAGGGAGTAATTTTATGTGAGCGTGGCAGTCGGTCTGTCGGTACAATATTTTCGCTTGAACTTTTCGATAATTTTGAAAATATTTGCAGCAAATTTCTCTTGTTGTGGCCGTGATTGTGTGGCTGTCAACTAATCATTTATATGCCAGGGTTTAGCTTTTTGTTTCAATTTTTTGCGGCTAAAAAGAGAGAAGAGATAAGCAGGCAGGAATAAATCAGTTTGGGATTATATACAAGTCAAAAATATGTATCAGACGTTTGATGCGAAATTTTGGGTGTTGCTTCAGTACCCAAAAAAAAAAAAAAAAAAATATATATATATATATATATGAAAATAGCCCATGATTATGGGCTGATTTAATCTAAATTTACATATTTCAAAATATTGCGTAAATAAATTTCAGATCAATATATATCCATATTTTTAATTTTCTACTTTCCATTTTATTGTTCCCGTTTTTTAATTATAGTGAACAAGTTTCGTTCATTTTCAATTCTGATCCTGCACAAAACGTAGCAAGTTTCAATTTTCTACTAACATATAAAACTTAACACGCCTCCATAATTATAAGTAATAACTTATTTATAAAGCAGTGTATGACTAAGAGTATATTTAGTAAGTTTGTAGCTTTAAAAAAAGAGACAACAACACACGACCCCAAATATTCAAAATTAATTTATTTAAAACAAGACAAAAGGACGTACACTTTTCACCAAGATGCCTTTTCCTATTACTACACCCAAGCAAATGCCCTGCCCTCACTGGAATCATTTCCCTGTGTCTGGCGAAACAAGAACTAACTCAATTTCGAAGTCGCCAAAAGCTCCACCATACTGTAAACTTTGCCAGGTGGCAAACAAAGCAAACACATTTTCTTGAACGCGCTTAAATTTGGAAATGCATAACTTCGAGAAGATACCTTTCTTTTTTCCATCTTCATCTTATCAACGGAGAATAATATGTCAATTATTACAATAGTTAAGGTAATGAAAACTACAAAATGCATTAAAAAAAACATTTGAAACCACTTTTGTTTCACATTTTATATATTAAATGCACAAATAAATTGCACATCCACTATTGGAGAACATGACCAGAGTAAGTGTAACTGTATTTATAATATTCCGTAATATGTGTCGTAGAGTACTCAGGAAATACTTTTTATTTTACTCGTTGCGAGACTTCAGGTTGACTGAACAGATTCATAATTTTTTTGCGTAAAGTGAAGTGAAAAGCGAAATCTTGACAAGTATCGCATACATCACACAGCATCGCTGCGAGTTCAATCGATAAAATTTGAAAATCGAATGAAGCTCTGCGAAAACTTATCCACTGCGGATAAGAGATTGAAAATAATCGATGAAAGAGGACTGAAATTTTCAAGTACTCTCAATGTGAAGATGGAGTGAGGCTCTGCGAAAACTTATCCAGTGCGGATAAGAAGTTAAAAGTACTCGACGAATGAGGAGTGAAATTATCAAGCACTCTTGATATGAAGATGGAATGAGGTTCTGCGAAAACTCATCCAGTGCGGATAAGAAATTAAATGTACTCGATGAACGAGGTGTGAAATTTTCAAGCACTCTCATGAATCCGCAAGCTAAAGCAGCCATTAAATTGAATTTTAGAGTGTACATATATTAGATAAAAAGCGAAGCCTTGACAAGTATCGCACACATCACGGGTTCAGTCGATAAAATCTGAAAATCTCACTCTCATGAATCCGCAAGCTAAAGCAACCATTGAACTGAATTTTAGAATATGCATGTATTACCCGTATATGGTCTTTTGAATAATGATTCCTTATTAATGCGAAGAACTCCGATCCCAAAAAAAAAAAAAATGTCAATGACTTATATACATTTCTTAAATGGTAGATCTCAGAATTTGGTTGAAAGACGAATACCCTTTTTGCTACTCGTTCACGTCTTCGCGAACATATCGCATCAGTAACCTTATTAGATCAAGTATGTATTAATTAGGCAGCTTTCAATGCATGAGCTAAAGGAACTAAAGGAACTTGAGAAAAATCTAGAATTTTCTTAGAAATCTTGTGATGCTTTATTCTGTAATAAGATAAAAGAGAACATATATATGTATATATAAATATATATATATTTTTTTGTTTTTTTATTTTTGAGACGTAGCCTAATGTGGACCTTTACTAACTCTTTTTCACTTATTGAGCAGAGAAATTGCTTTCTAGGGCTTTCTCAATTAATATTCATCTCTAAACGGCTAGTGGTGCAAGGCTTTTTTGTTACCGGCCCATTTTGAGTGTAAGCTTTATCTAACATTTCTAGCAAAGTACGTTGTTTAAATTTTGGTTTTGCAAGCGGTCCTGCGCCAGCGCGACTACTGTATTCGTTTTCATCGTCCTTATCATTGCTCTTGACCCTTTCAGTTTTTGTAGCTAACTGTTCGCTTACTTTATTGGCAGCAGCTATTAATACTGCCTCAGTCTCGCTATCACTGGTTAGACTAGCACCGTTATGAAGATAAGTGTTCTGACGGTGTTCCAACTCCCTCCTCGTTGAAGTTGTAGCCGAAACATCCGGCAGGCTGTGCTAAAGTTAAGTGACAAAATATATCTTAGCATAATCCAGTTAAATTTGGTTTTTTTATTTATACCTTTAGGCGGTTGAGTTCCGTATAAAGGTACCTGTACAGTTCTTTGGTTTCCAATTGGTGACCATAAAACTTTCTTAACACATTCCATAGATCTTTAACAAGTACGTTATTTTCAATAAAGTATGTATGCATTTTATGTACTTGATCGCGTAACTCGATATTGCCAAAGGTAAAGTATACCAGAGGCCTAGAAGTAACAGTGCAGACCATCAGCTGTAGCAATGCTTTAAGAGTGGCCTCTCCCCCAAATGCACCACAGCCCCAATTGCCAGATGCTACTCCGGGAGCAGGTGTACTAAGCGAATGAAAGAAACCTACATAAGCCTTATTCAGTTCTCTTAACATCAACTCCTCCCGGTACTGATGGTTGGATTCCATAAAGGCCAAAGCATCTATGGCTACAATGTGTGTCATACGCCGCCGCGAATTGTCTCGAGGTGTGCAATCTTGATGATTACTATCCCAATGAAATGAGCGGGCATAACCAGTATAGTTGCTGTATCGTTCACATCCCACCATTACTAAAGCTTCTGTTGGTCGTAAGACTTCTGTGAACAGTTTAGAAATCAAAAGCTCCGGACATATAACAAATCGTATTTCCTCTTGCACACAACCGGTGCTCAAAACACCACCGCCCAGATATTTGTTAGCGAAATCGACTTGTAGTAAACCAAATCCTTGATCCTCAATTGTACCGTCGCTAGTGATATGCAACGGCGTCACACCCAAAGGTATTAAACATTCGGACCAGTTTGGCATTTCACTATGATGCATGAAGCGGCGTTCGAACGTTACACAGCCCGTTGGTACATTCGAACGGTCTTGCTCTTTAGGGCAAACCCGTCGAAAATAATGGCAAATGCATTTGATCTTTTCCATAACTCTAGCTTCCGTAGATTGAAACAGTCGATTAAAATTGATATCGGGAAATGTACTGTATTCGGACTTCTTTTTCATTGTATTACGTCGCGGAAATGTACAAAGAAAAGCATTGGCCAAGAGGCAGGAGACTTGCTCCTGGGATAGAGTTAAAGCTTGACATTTACCCTGCTTTAATAAGGGTATGGGTGCTTGTACCAGTTCCGGCAACCGCAATGCTAACCGAATAATACGCGGTAACAATTCTTCAAAAAATGTCTCGGCTTCGGTTTCATCCAATTCTTCGCCGAACAGTTTGTGCAAGGCACGAAACTCCCATTGGTCTTTATATTTAGTATTATAGGACAATATGGCTGTCTGCAATTCTTGGCTTGTGTTGATAGGCCGTAATAAAGCTTTTTCTATCATTTCCCAGCGATTTTCAATGGTTGACGAACCGTCATCTGCTACAACCGGATATTGACTTTTTTCTGAACAGGGTAATCGCACATGATGGGCATCCCATTTCGGGTGACCCTTTAACGGTTTAGGCGCTGCATTATCATCTTCCTTAATTGGACAATGATAAAGAACGGTGTGATTTTCTGAAGGTTTTACCGGCGCCACATGATCTAATTCAAACGGACTAAGGTTCCGGTAAATTTCATCTATACTGCAACCACGCCAATTGGGTCCCCCCGCCTCGCTGTCTGCTGCAGATATTATGAAGTTATTTCAATTTTTTTACATTGCCGAAATGATTTTACCTTCTTTACTCATATCACTTTGTGACTCCTCGCCATCACCACTCATTCTGCCGCACTTGATGGTGGCCACTGTTATCTTTCTGCAATTGAATGCAGATTCCAATAAAATTTTCTGGAATTTTAGTAAAATTTTGTTGTTTTTAATAGAAAAATAGAAAAATTGATTGATGGAATGTGAGCGACTTGTACAAAAAACACAATAGTTGCTCATTAAAAATGCCAAAACATTTGGCCACTACGACGTGTGTAGTTAGCAATTATTTCAAGCAAACATATGAAACGAATCCGCAGAATTTATTTGAATGAGTGAAAAGAGCAAATTTTTTTATCAAATTCATGTTTTAGTTCGCATTTTGAATGGAACGTTTTACAAATACAAATATAAAGTTTTGCTTACTACTGTTTGCTTGAGATCGTAACAACACACAATTCGTGATTCTTGATTCCAATTAGAAAAAATTGAAATAATGGAAATTAAAGAAAAAGACATAAGTTAAACTTATTAAATTTTGATAAGGATGACGAACAAATTACTTATTTCTACATCTGTATAGATTTTTGTGGGTTTTCTGAATGTCTTTCATCCAAACCCATTATATAGATTTCGGCTAGTCAGCCCATGGCTAGGAGATGAACTAGAAGTTTCATCAGTCAAAAATTAACAATAAAAAGGTAGGACATTTCATAATTTCCACGCGATGAAAATTAATGGAAAGTTTTATGAGACAAATCACAAACAATCCTACAAATGTTAAATACATTGCAAGCAATTAAATGGGACTACAAACATTTCATTCAATGCATGAATACTGATTGGTTTTCTGACCAGAACAATACAGAAATAAAGACAAGTTAAGAGTTGAAGAAAATTGAATGTATTTGCATCACACATTGCTGCAGTGACATATTCACAGGTAGATAGCTGGCAGTCGATTGCATTGCATTATTGTAGCAAAATCACATGGTTCGAAAGACTGACAATATGATTGGCTTTTGCTTAGGTAAACATTAATAAAATGGAAAATTGTCTTGAAAACCGATTTTCTTTGAGTTAAGGACGATTTTAACTATTTTACGTATGCTGGCAATAATCAATATTACAGTAATTATAATTACGATTAATTGCAACGCCAGTTAGCAATACATAATATCATTGTATCATCATATGTTGCTTGGAATACTAATCGTATGATTTTGTTTTGTTTACATAAACTGCATTGCTTCAACTGTGAATACAAACTCATGCGTTTGGGTGTTGATGCAAGTTCGTTTTTTGTGCTAGTCAGCTGACTGGCACACACCCTACTATTAATGGGGCTTTACTCTCTTAAACATCATAACGTTTTTTTGTTTTTTACGTGCTATGATATCTAATCTGTGAAAAATGCAATTGACTTTGAAACACCTTGAATGATTCCTCATAATTCTTAATCATATGCATATATATATGCGTATACATATAGGTACATATAAAAGAAAGAAGTGCTTTAAACTGTCAAAAGGTGTCGCTGGCTTCTTTTCTCGCCTGTAGTTTCAAAAAACGAAAGATGAAAGTCAAGAAGATGACAACGCCATACCAATGGAACGAACTTGAACTAAATTTGCCACAGTCGAAGTTTTATTGTCTTAATAAGCTTTAGGCGATAATTCTAGTTGCAGAAAGCCTAGACAAATTAAAGCTTAACGAGAGTAATTGTATCAAGGATCAAGAAAAAATTGTAGTTTTACCTGATGAGGGAAAAAAAGTCGTTGCAAAAATGCAAAACGACAAAGCGAAGCTTCACACCATCGCAATGGGAAAAAACCGAAGGATAAAAGTATGCTGGTGAAGAAGAGCTCGAAAATATTAAACACTCTAAGGATAATTTGAGACCAAATCGAACACTTGGGGTGTAAATCCGCGGCTATCACGCATGATTAAACACTGGAGGGAAATATATTACACTGATTTAGTGGGTACACAAGTGAAGGGTAAAGGTTTTCCGAACCCAATTAAAGCGGATTTTTGTAATTTAGTGTTAGACGTCACCTCATTGCGATCATTGGTATCAATACCAGAAATGGTGCTTACGCTTACAATGAGCACAAACACTCACGCATATAATATGTTAACCTGTTATGTACGTTGTGTCTAATAGGTGTTGATAAACGGGCAATAGTAGGGCGTTTGCCGGTAAGTTTCATTTTGCACTACTCCGTTCGTTTCCGTTCAAAATCGGACGCCCGTCATTTTGCTGTCCACAAATTGATTGTGACATGAATTATGCGATTTATCTTTAACTACGATCGTTTAATTCAATTAAGTATATCTACATAGTTATTTTGCCTAAGTATGAAGACTTCTAAACAAACATATTTATTCATAGTTATTTCGCATATCAATGTATTTTCCCTAGTTATGAAACGTGTATTATATACATACATACATACATACATACACACATACATTGTGCATAACTTGCTAAACTCATGCATCCATCATAAGTGTGCATTACATTCTATAAACACACAAAAACACACGTGTGCTTAAACCATGTACTCAATCTATTTATCATTTCCCCATCTTTACGGTTTAGATGAGAATCCTTTCTGTTTGCAATAACAAACACTTGTTTCTAATATGCTGGTAGCCGTTTATTTTATTCAAAGGGACAAAACGGTATCTTTTTTTAGAGATGGTTGCCGATTTAATAAAAAACCAACCATCTCTATAGGAATGGCAGATGGATGGTATTAAAATGAATTGATTAATGCAAAATGTTATCATTAATATTCAAGGAACATGTTCACTTCTCGGTAATAAGAATGTACAAAAATTATTAGATATTTATGTTTATACAAATATTTTTATCCACTCTGGGTAAAATAGTGCCCGCTAATATGACTCTACGTTATTACCAAATTATACGCCAGCCAGTAACCCTGGGTGACATAATATAAATAGCACGGCAAAACCAGCCATGGAGGAGACGACCATCGGCCTTACAACGATAAGGTCGGTAAGCCATAATATGGGCTCGTCTACCTTAGGGACATGTAAAAGCGGGATTAGGGTTTTTCTTCCTTTTTATTCTTGCTCCGGCGGTGATGCTTGTTGGTCTTCATCATTGTGCTCACCGTTGGCCGCACTTATTTAGGGCCGGAGAGGGGCAGTTTACAGTTTCTGCTCCGACGGTGATGTCTGTTTGGTCTTCAGCCCTCCACTCACCGTCGGCTGTACTTTGAGAGAGAGAGAGTGAGAGAAATTAGGAGAGCAAATAGAGGCGATCTCACCCTATAGAGAAAGGCTAACGCGTATGGGGACATATCGAGGACAAATAAATCGTTTATTATGTTTATATTAATAAAAATCGAGAGGAAGTTAAACAAGCAGGAGTTTTAACCGATGAAGCGGGCAGTAGAAAAAAGGCGATACTCTCCACACTAAAATTTCTGATAATGTGGGCCTTGGCGCGTCTGAGCTAACACGCACATTAAGAGATACACAAATACCACATGACAAGTTTAACCACAAACCATGATTCTTATCCCGTCTTCTATTTTCAATATCAACTTAAAGCGATTATTAAGTTTAGATCGCGAAATGGCACTGGAAGATGTCTGGATTCGTCTTTCATAGGGATATACTTATAACAAGTACGGCTCCTAACCTACTTACTTAGTCGGATTTCAACCGATTAGAATAATAATGGGGACGTCGGTGTTGACCTTGCCAATCGTTACAACAATAATATTAGGCTTAAAAGTCAGCTGGTGGTAACTTGGAATGCCTCTCTTAATTGTATGCCGTACTTGATGCAATCTTAAATACATAGGTAGAACGTAGCCTACACTAATATGTAAGAATAACTTAAAGCTTAGTGGGTGTCATCGTGGTTGTCACACAAGATTTGGCCACCTTTTAAGTTAACCGCTATGTAAAAACGGTGTGGAACCCATCTCAATATCCATACCTCCAAGACAGAAATTGTGTATACAAATCGGAAAAGATATGCGTAAATTTTTCAAAATTCTCCACTCAAGACAGGTCTGGACTGTTTTCGATGGCATCGCAATTTCCGAACTGGTTGCGGACTTATTCATTGAAACGAGGACTTGAAACTATTGTTTACCCCTGCACCCCTGGTCGAATGATTGACATGCGGACTGCTAATTCATTACATACATAGCATTAGGTGTAGCTTGAGGAGACGTGTTTTGAAAACACTTTTCGAGGCGATGTGGAAGGCCTTTCGGTGACTTGCAAAGACGTCAAGCAGCATATAGCCATTTTGAAGGATGGTGACGAGTTCTTCAAATTATTAGAATGATTGGCGGTATTTGTGGATAAGCAAGAGAACGTGAATGCGCTACTAATAAAGTTTCTGAAACTTCTTCTGATAATCGCTAGGGTTTGCATGGGGCTACTGATCACTTCGGTGATGAATATTTTAAACCAAAGTTTGAACCGGCTCGAGTGTTACTAATAGTCATTTCAGAGGCTGTTGGCAGCTTAGACGTTGACGGCTTGATATCATTGGCCAATTAAAAAAAATCTAAGCATAATCTTGGTAAATATAAATAAAAACTTTTTTTACGAAATTTCAGCACATTTTTTTCTTGAAATGCAGCCACACGAAATGAGCTGGCAAAAAAGTTAATGCTTGGAGTTGAGGATTTCTGAACAATGTGGATGAACGCAAATCTGCCCCAAGGGTCTGAGGGTAAGAAACCGACGAATGGCTTTGATAGCAAAGGTTTTAAGCATGTCTGTCTGTTTGATGTCTGTCCATGTGTTGTTGTGCTCAATTTGTAAGATCAAAAGCGGCCTGCAATTCGTCATCACGTGTTAAATGGTTAATACCAAATGCTAACACTAACACTTCATCAATTTGAATCGTTTGCTTACTCACCTAATATAGTATATATATAGTGTAGTATGTAGTATAGCAATTTGAATTCGTCGAAAAGGGAAGATTGCACCAACGAAATACGTACGTACCAGCAAATATTCTGTACATTTTATATGAAATAATAAATTTTTTTTTTTTGTTTTTTTCAATATTCCTTATTATACACTACGTCACTAGTCGTACAAAGGTATATTAAGTTTGCGTGTATGGGTATGGTATGGGCAACATCCAGAAGCACTCTTTAAATCGATTTAAATTTGTCTGTCCGTCTTGTTTTTTTGTGCTCAACCTACAATCCACAATTTTTGAGATAATTTGCTGACATTTGGTACTCGTATGTATATTAGTCCAAGGAAGGATGCTGTCAGAAATGATTCAGATCGGACTACTTTTTCGATCACTTCTAATATAAGCCGTTATTTTGAAAACTCGTTATATGAATATCTGCAGGATGATGTAAGGCTCTTAACGTTGCGGGTCGCGGGCTCCTATAATGTTCTTATTCGTTTCCTATGTTTTCTATCAAAATTATTTCTGTGTGAATTTTGGGAACATCTTATACTACGGAAATTTTGCATATTCAATGTGCTGTAGTGTTTGCATAGCGCAGCGTTATATTGATTGTTTATATTTACATTATGCAAGCAAGTGAATTAATAGTCGAGTAGAAGTAATTGGCTTACGCGGCAACAGCTGAACAGAGTCTCTCTTTGTGTTTATGCTGCTTAGAAATTAAATGCAGAATATTTGTGCGTAAGTCGATGAGAATTTATTACACTAACTTTAGCGAGCGATTTCGAGAAAGTTGATTTATTTGCATTGACTTATGTGCATTAACTTACCGCCTTTATAACGTCTTCTGAGATATTAAAAAACAACACGTTTTTTTTTCCTCATTTATTTTTGATTTAAGTGATAATTTAATAACATTTACGCTTTTGGTTTTTAAAAGAAAAAAAAAAAGAGGACAATTTCTTTTTTATACAACAGTAAATTTTTGTTTATATATATATATATATTTATATATATATATATAAATATATAAAAGGGAAAAGAAAACAAATATTTTTTAAATATATACACACAACAATGTTGCTGTATATATGTATATGTATATATAATTATGAAAATACGTACATACGTACATATCATATATACATATATAAGTTTCAATTGTGTTCAATAATAATGATAATAATAATGATAATAATGGTAATATAATTAATAATAATAATAATAATAATTATATTAATAATAATGATAATAAGTAATATTTTGATTATAAATATTGACATTGATTTATGAGGAATTTTCGGTTACAATTCGCACACAAAAAAATAATTAAAAATTTTATAATTTCTTAAAGAAATAATATTCAAGTTACTGGAACGGAACGTAATTGAACTATATTTTTCAAATATCCATGTATGTGGTGGTAGTTGTAGTAGTAGTATTAGTAGTAGTAGCAGTACTATCAGTATTAGTAGTAGTAGTAGTAATAGTAGTAGTAGTAGTAGTGGTAGTAGTAGTAGTAGTAGTAGTAGTAAGAGTAGTAGTTATGTAGTTGTTTAGTTGTTTAGTTGCTTAGTTCTTTTTTGTATTTTTTTTTTTTTTTGCTTTTTCATTTACAATTTTACGGTTTCCTTAGTCCTTTGTTTGTTTGTTGTATAAATTTGTATTTGTTTTTCTTGTTGCAATAATGGCAGGCTTTATATTTCGTAGATTTACTTTTTCATTTTTGTTTTTTTTTTTTTTTGTTTTTCTTTGATTGTTGCTTTTTTGCTTCATTAAAGAAAATGAAAATAAGTTAGAAACAAAAAAAAACCAAAGAAAAAAAAAAGGAATTAATAAAATCAACCAATCAATGAAAATTTCGATGTAAAAAAATGAATTGTTATGTAACGTTTTTCTTTAAGAAGGTTTCGTGCTACATAAATTGGGTTTTATTAATAAAATGTTCGTGTTCTGCTTTTTACCGAATAAAAGACACAAAAGTGAAAGAGGTTTTGGTTATTTTGTTTTTAAATTTCTTTTGAATTTTTAATTTTGATTTTACACTTAATTATTAATTAATTAATATTTATGTATGTTATGTATATTTGTTATGGGTTTAAAAACACACCGAGAAAGTTTATTAAAAATTTTAATTTTTATTTAATAATTTACGCTAATCGAAATATATATAAATTTTGACCTTGCTGTGTGAGTGAGGATTTTAGCTAAAAAGTTTTAATTTTGTTTGGCTTTTTTTCTCATTTTAAATTTTGTTCTTTTTCTTATTTGTTTAAAACACCGAAAGCTTAAATTTAGTTTAATTTTGTTTAATTTTTTTTTCTTTTTCTTTTTCTTTTCCTTTTCCTTTTGTTTTTTTTTTTTTACAAATGATGTCAAAAATTTTCTGGATGCTTTTTAAATTTTTCCCCCCACCCCATTTTTTTGCCTCATGCTTTTCACTTTCTTTAAAAATTTTGTGGTAAAAATTTTGTTTTGTTAATAAATTTTCTCAGCACATTCTTGCATGTTATGGATGCGCGCCTACGCGCGTAGGTGTGTAAGTATGTGTATGCGCGAGCGGGTCTGTGTATGTGTATTAAAGTCTGGAAAATCAAATCAAGTAAAATCATTACGTTATTGCTAAGTAAGCTATTTTCATAGGTATTCCTTTCACGTATATATATTTTTTAATTAATTAAGCAAAAATTATTGTTCTCTAACATAAAAACTTGGTTTTTTGATAGATGGAAAGAAAAAAAAAAAAACAAAGAAAAAAAACTAAAATTGAATAGAATTATAAAACAGTTTTACTTTTTTTTTTTTATCACATTTGCATTACGTCTTTGTTCTTAGCACCTTTTTTTCATAATTTTTTAAAGAAATTTTTTCAAACAGCAACTGTCTGCGAAATTCTTTAAAAAACTCAAGCAAATCTTTCGAATCTTTGCTTTCTATATAACACATCGCTATATTAAACTCACCGACTCGCCTTATTATTAGGATCTCGTTCAATATCATTTTTCTACTTACAAATTATTCACATACATACATACATATTTCCTTACATAACACACATGTATAAAAACACACTAATGTAATGCAATATTTTATACAACACTTTTGTGTTTTTCTTTTATCGTTTTTTTTTTTTTTTTTTTTTTCATAAATGGATTTTCATTAAAAAAATGTATAAATAAATCATTAAATAAATAAAGGAATTCTTTCAAGTCTTACTTATCACAAATATTATAATCCTTTTTTTTTGTGCTCGTTTCTTTTACGCATGGGATGTACTTTTGTTTTTCACTTTTTCGCTTTTCCACATTTTAATCTTTACATTCATTTCATTTCATTTCATTTTATTTCATTTCATTTCATTTCATTTCCAATTCCTTATAGGTTAGAAATCTTTCTTCCTTTACCAACTTTGCGTTGTGCTGTGTATTTCTCGACATTTGTCAAACCTTTTCTCACTCGTTGGTTTCTTCTTATTTTTTAATTATTTTTCTTCTCTTTGATTTGTCTTCTCCTTCTTCTGTCTCTTAATATATACATGTAAATTAAAGGTAAGAAATTAAATGAAAATAATTTGCTTGGTACATGTGTGCGCAGATAATTTCTGATTTATGAAAACCATACTAAGGAGCAAATGAAACGAGGATTGCATACACTTGGAATATCATTTACAATCTTCCCACTGTTCTTTTATATAGAATCGTAAATTACTTTCTTCAACTATGCTGTTCGCTGTTTCTTTCACATATATATGCACTTATATGTATAATATATAGCATGGACTTATTTTGTTTGCTTCTGCTTTGCAGAGAAGGAATGGGAGTGAAAGAGCGTTATTCGTGTTATTGAGATAACAGAAACAGAAAAAGCCTGCAATAATTTCCGAGTTTGTGTTTTGAACAAAATGTTGGACCATCTTAGCGATCTATGGTGCGACCAAATTCTTTGCAGTGATCTCTTTGCTTTCTTTCTTGTAAACGCTAAAGTTCTAGTTTTCAGTGCGAGCAAGTGAAAGTTTTCAAGTACAATCTCACATACATATAGCAATATTTCCATAGTATTAACAGAAAATTTCCATAGCAAGGTGTTCATAGGTTAGCTGTAACAAGCCTTCCAAATCGTTAAAGTCCTGTTAGCCGAATGTAAAGTCAAAAGTCTCCATGAAAGCATCCTCTAGTTTGTTTTTTTGGTTGCTTCAAGAGAGACTTCGATGGCGAATTTTTAAAGACAAACGCGCTACCAAAGACACCTATAACATACGTTTGATCAAGAAAGACAGCGGATTATCGACTTCAAAAGTTTCACTTAATCGGTGGCCCAGTTTTGTACTGTGAGGAGGCAAACATCAAGCAACGTTCCTATCCAGTATCAAGAACTATATGTGTAGTATTTTGTTGCGCCCTCCACCACGTCAAGTACGCAAGATATGCAACATTCAGAAAGATTTAAAATAGATCGGCCGACATGGATCGATTAAATCATTTTCTGAATTGATTTGTATTTGTTTGTTTGTCTTCTATCTCTTTAAGGACTTGTTGGGTTCAATCAATGGGCTGCAATTTTCGAATATATTTTGGTGAAATTTGATATATTAACGTGTTTTGGGTAATGAGATTGGATCAGACTACTTTTTTGACCTTTCAGCAAATACCGAAAAAGTCTACAATTTTTAATATTTCTCAGCAAAAATTGATGAACTTGATGTTACTTTAGAAACTTTGTGACCTCATACATAGATGCCATAGCGAGCAGCATAAATATATATTTTGTTGCTGAATTTCGCTCTCCTCAAATCGATCAAATCGATCTGTCAAATATAAATGCCGTACAGCATACGAATGTGTGGCCTGCTGTAAAAAAAGGAAAAACTCGAATGTGAATATGACTCAATGAGTGCTGAGGCTCTTTCATACAGAATGCTTAAAGGAAAAGTTGAATCAAGTTGAATGTTACACGTGTACGACACGCCTCCGCGAGTGATTGGTTATATTGCAAGAAAAAAAAGAAGTAAAATACTATGTAAATAATAATGATGGACTCATAGAAGGATTGAGAGATAACATAAGCTTTCTGCCACCTATTCCTAGGTATTACGAGCATAAAAACTTGTCTACAATGCATTCATCGTCGGTACCAAGTACAAAACCTCATATAAAGTTTTTATCTCCTAGCAGCTGATTAGGTTTGAAAAAAGCGATTTGGGGAAATCTTAAAAGAAGGAAACGTCGGCACCTACTTAACTATAGGTTTACAATCAACAAGAGATCTCTATTTGAAACTTCATCAGCACACGTCTAGTGACGTTCGCTGAGGAAATGATTCCGAGGTAACACGTAAGATTCGCTGCGAACCAAACGTAAATGTTTAACTTGGTAGTCTTCACTTCAAACTGCAATTTTTGCATTTTTTCTCTTAAGTAATTGCTTTAGATTTACAGAGAACCTCTTTGGGAAGATTTGTTCGTTTATCTCTATAGCTTGCTTGAAACTAAATAATATTTTATAGTCTTCTTTTTATTGATTATAGGGATTTGGATTTTGTTAGCAGAATAAATTTTAAAGGTTTTTCTTGTAAGTTCGTTTGGGTTTTGTTTCGCTTTTCTTATTTTTTCTTATTTGTTTTGTTTTTGTATTTTGGTTTTTTTTCGCTTTTATCTTTGTATTTTAAAAATCAGTCTCTATTGCTGCTGTTATTACATTATTTTAAATTGTTACTATTTTTTTCTTTGAGTATAAAAAAAAAAAAAATAAATAAAAAATAAATAATAACTGATCTTTTTAATTAATTGCTTGCAAAGTCGCTATTGGTTAATTCGTTTTGTTCGTCGGTTTCTCTTTTCATTTGGTTTTTTTTTTGATGATTTTTAGTTTTAAATTTTAATTATATCATTTGTTATTAATTTTTAGTTTTTTTCTTAAAAAAGAATCTATTGTATGTGCCTTAGAAAAATATCACATTCATACTTCGTTCGATCGAGAGATGTTTTCTATTTTCTTTTTTAAATTTTTTTTTTGTTTAAATTTAGTTTCAGTTTTTCTTGTTAATGTTCTTCTATACATAAGTTATTATTCTGTTCTTGATGTTAATTTTACAAAAAAAAAAAATTATATATATAAACATACATATATACATATATATATATATATATATTTATATATACACATATATACATGTATATACATATACATATATATATACATATATATANATATATTTATATATACACATATATACATGTATATACATATACATATATATATACATATATATATATATATATATATATATATATACATATATATACATATACATATATATATACATATATAGTTAATATTAATAGTAATTGCAATATTTTTATACTTTTTAAAAATATATTTATATAATTATTTTTATATTTCTATATAATGTTGAGGTCTGTCATCATTAGAGAATTATTGCTAAACTGTTGTGTATTTTAAATATTTTTGTTTCCTTTTTTATATCCATTTTTTTGTTTTTGTGTTTGTCAATTAAGAATAAATTAAATATATGTTCAAACTGATTCAAATTTCTTTATAAAATTCTCTATCATTTTTTTCTTTTTGTTTTTTTTTTTTTTTAATATATATAATTTTATTTAATGATCTAATTTGTGGTTTAGTTGTAGACATTTATATAAAAATTAATTAATTTTGCATTCTCTGGCAATTGAAAATATTTCTAAATATTGTTTTTTTGGTTTCGTTACATTTTTTTTTTTTTTTCTTAATTTTATTTTTATTTCGCTTATAGTGTTATTAGGAGAAAATTACACACATACACATTTATTTTGAGTTGATTTAAAACGTTGAAGATTTTTTGAAGACAAGAAAATAGAGTTTAAGAAAAAGTTGTATTTTATTTAAATTTGTTTTTAGCATTTTATTTATTTATTTTTTTTTTTACTTTAAAACAGATTTTATTGTTTACAACATCAACAGTAAAATATTTGAATTTTCTTTTCTTTCCTTTTTTTTTTTTGTTTTTGCTTTTATTTTGTGTAATATCCAAAAAGACATCTAACACCGAAAAATAGTTTTATTTATAAAAATTTTTTTTTTTTTTGTATTTCTAGCTTGTATTTTTTATAAATTTACATGAGTTTGCTAAACAGTTTTTTGTTTCTTCTTTTTGCTTCATTGTTAATAACAAAGTAATTGAAACAGCGATTGAAATGATAAAAAAAAAAACAAAATTTGAATCGATAAACTTTAATTTGAAATTAAAAATCTATTTTAATTTATAATTATATAAATAAAATAAAAATGGAATTCAAAATATATTTTGAAAAAAAGTTTTATAAAAAATTATCTTAATAATCAAAAGAAATTTATAAAAACGATTTCTCTTTCCAACAATATTGAAAAGGGCTTCAGTACTATTGGCATAATCGGTTTATGTTTAACCTACTGAATGGAACGCATGTATTTTCAATTTCGATCCGTTAAAATATTTGAAAACACCTTACCACGCAGACAAGATTGTTTTGTGGATTAAAAGTAAACGAATAGTTAGCAGACATTAATTTACAATTGCAGCCGGGGCTAGACGCAAATAAGAAATTCTACCAAAAATGAAACTCCAACAACGAAACACGCCCTTATACTGCCCTACACCACTTTTAAAACAGGGTATATTAAGTTTGTGCGAACATATGTAACACCCAGAAGGGCTTAAGGTAGATCCGCCTTTTATTATACCGATCGAATCGTTTTCTGAATCGATCTAAGATTATCTGTCCGTATGTTCGTCTTGTTTCCTTGTGCTTCACCGACAGATGCGAGATATTTTGATGAAATTTAGTATACTGACGTGTTTTGAATCGAGGACGGACACTATTGAAAATCGTATTGGTTAATGTTTTGCGATGAAAATGTTTTGTAATCAAACATCAAATTTGAACCACAGGTGTCTATGTCTGGGATCCCGGTCTACATAAGATATCTCATTAACAGTAAGCACTTCAGAAGAAGGTTTTACTTTTAATATTTTATGATAGAAATTGGTCCATAGTAACAATTTAGCAAAAAAAAAACGAATGAATGCTAAGGAATTTGGATCAGATAGGTCTACTTTCTAAGTCCTAAGATATGTAGAGGTTAAGAAGAAGAGCAAGCCCATTTCTAGATTTCTATGATGAAAATTGTGAACTAATAAAATTTTTCGGCAGTACATTAAGTTTGCTGAATTTGGATCACGTCAAGTCATGTTTCGGACATTCTCCAATATGGCGGCTTTCATGAAAAGCATACTTGCAAATAATGTGTAAGGTTTGTTATATTATTAACATAGTGTCTGGGTGTCGGTCTTGCTCCGCTGTAATGTTCATACTTGTTACTTGTTATATTAAGATTTCTTACTTTTCTGTTTATGTATGTTATCCAAGTACTTGAAGAAAGTTGATTTTAGTTGTGTGAGCCATTATTTTATAAATCGGTCCTTTTATCTGCGTGGTTTTACATCACTTGATGAACAAGTCCATAATAAGAAAGGCAAACCTGTCGCGAAATTTTTCTCCAGAATGTTAGATAATGTAAACCTATTTATTGTATGATGTGCTTGCAATTGATGCTTAGCCAAATTGATGTTTTTGAATACATAAGCGGTATCGAGCGTTATCCCACGGAACTTTGATTATATCGCAATTCTAACCTAAGAGAAAATTGTTCAACTCTTACCAACACTTTTTGAAAGCTTCCATTAAAAACACGTGACTGCGTGCAATTCAACGAATCTTCCACGTACCCACTTGCACCTGAATAAACACTTCAACTAAATTTAAATAAATATATTTTTTATTGTGTGATGAAAGGCTTTTTTGCCTGCTGGAACTTTCGGAATCTTTTCTTTTTGTTGTCATACCAAGTTATCTTCTTTCGAGTCATTTAAGGGAAAATGGATGGCGAAAAAGTTCCTTTACAGTGCAACTGCTAAGAATTTTTTTCAAGGAAAAACAAATAAAGATACTATAATCGAACAAGGTCGATCATTGAATACTCTATAGTCGCCTAATTTATTCATTTTTGGGATAATATACAAAAACTTATACATTATTTCCATCTAAACGCATACTTTTCAAAAAGGCTTTTACCATCCCTTTGGGTGGCGGGATTTAAAATATGTACCCACTTGATCCAAATTTCCAGCGATTAATTTTTATGTCAACTTTCTACTAATTGAACATTTGGGCCACGTAAAGGTTAATTTCTCATATGAACCCTTATATGGAGTGAGATCACAAAATGGATTTACATGGTCCAAATTCGGCAAGATTAGTTTTTATTCAAATTAGTATCATGAGTCAAAGTTTTCATCATGAAATTTTGAAATTAGAGTTTTTTTTTATCTCGTGGAGGTTCAAGAACGGCTACGAAAAAGGCCTTTCAAAATATTGGCCAATCCGATCCGAAGTGTTGACATCAATTTAGAATGCCGAAGTATTATCAGCGAATTTTGAAATTTGCAAAATTTTTTTTGACACGACTTTTCAAAATAAGACGTTATATGCAGAGTGGTCAGAAAGGGTTCTACTTAGGGTAAAAACACCAGTACCAGTGTACCAACTTTCATCAAAATGTTTCCAAAATTGCGATCTATAAGTTAACACAAAATTACCTAAGCAGACATCAGATGGGTTGACAACAGACAACAAATGGGTTGAGCTTAAATCCCTTTGGGTGTTACCTATATCCACACAAACTTAACATATCCTTTTGCCATAAGCGGTGTAGGGCATAATTATTAGGATATAGAAATCTCTGCCGATTTTGTAAAGCGCTTCTGCTTATTCTCCAAGGGCAGAAGAAAATATCATTGTTGCATGCAAGAATTTTGTCTTCTATTTTTCACAGAGTCCTGTTTACATTGAAGCATGAAGGACTTTTTTTTTTCGCAGACATTATTGTTAGCAGAGAGGTTATGTCTTATTATGCGTCGCGTTCATTAAGAGAGTCTTACGAACATTATATCGATAGAAACGATTTGATGAACGATGAGTATTTTCCGAAATGGGTTTTCCAATTTCTAAAAATATAATTTATCTTTATTAGGTAATGAAGAAATGACTGAAAATTTATTTATTTTTTTGGTTAATAAATATCTCGCTGAAAAACTAAACCGCTTGTCCCTTTTGTCAAAATGGTTAGCTATACATTCATATTTCATACTACTCGCATTCCTTCAATTTAGAGTAAAGAACGCAGAGTTTTGGCCTACAAACACTTGAAGGCAGCCGCGAACCCATAAGCATATAAAGTTGCTTTGAGCTACAAAATAAAGCACCGCAGTAAGTCGGTGAAGGGCAGGCCCATTCTCAGAGACTACAAGTATTTTATTTTTGGAAAATATGAAAACCGCATCATCATTCAATACCATACGATTGGACCGTATGCGCGAGTCGGAAATTTATAGTATTTGTAGCGCAACAAGAGGAAGTTGTACATAAAATGTGACTGCATCGAATGTTTAAAGTATAATAGTCTATGGTCGTAGAGTCGTTGGTTGGGCGGTAAATTAATTTTTACATTGCGTAAACAAGTAACGGGTATTACGGTCGACAAAAAGTAGAAAAACCGCGCATCTTCGATTTGGGATTTCAATGCGAACGCGACGCAACAATGCACATAATTGGCGAAAATAGAAGGGAGGGAAGTTATTGGTAATAAAGTTCGATTAAGAACGGATTTAATAGAAAATTGTGAAAATGCTTTAAGTAATTCCCTTTGACCTCAACCGAATATAGAGGAGAGAAAGTTGAAAAATAATTAAAAAAAAAAAAAAAATAAAAAATAAAACAAGGAAAAAATGTAAATTAATCTTTTTTCTAATTGTTCTTTTTGTTGTTGTTGCTTTGTTGTTTTTAAATAATTATATTATGAAACCTGGAAAATTGTCATAAAATTGTTGTTAAAAGATTTATACGTTTTGTTTTGGGGGTATTATAATCGTTTCTTGTAAATATTCTTAAGTACATTTACATTAACATACGCATACATACAAAGATGCACATTTATGTATTGTATATATATTTTCTTCCTTTCGTTTCCAATATTGTTAATATATTATAAAGAGACATAGACATTTAAAAAACACGCATTGAAAAAATACCTATGCATATATATATATATATATATATATATATATATATATATATTACATATATATATATATATATATATATATATATATATATTTATATTACATATACATACATACATATATATATATATGTGTATCTTGTTACTATGTTTACCTGTAGTGTAATATGACTACAAAAGGAAAGAAAAATAATTTCTTAAATTCTTATTTACACATACTGTGCCAATTAAAGCAAAATATTTCGTTGTTATGCTTTTCGACGACTTTCAATATTAATAATGTGGGTTTTGTTTTTCTTTTCTTGTTCTCCTTTAACCTTAGTTTGCAGAAAATTATACGGGCGATAAGTTTCATCAAAAAAATTAAAAAATAAAAAAAGTCTTGAATCCCTCCACATTTGAATAATGAAAACCAACTACTTTTTAAAAAGAATGTTTTTCAATATCGTTCTTAGTTTTATCTAATATTTTTTGTGTGTTTTGTTTGTTTATTTTTCTTGGTTTTTTTTTTTTTTTCTTTTCTTTTTTGCCTAATTTACACATTTATTTAATTTGACTAAAATAATTTCCGTGTATTTAGTATTTTTTTTTACATATATGTAAGTGTGTAAGTGTATGTTGAAGTTTGTTTTTAAGAAAAATTGGACACCAATTATGTTTATTATTATTATTATTAATATATTTTGTTTTCGTTAATTCTCTTATTATTGCTTTTTATATACATATAAGTGTTATTTTGCTTTTTAATTTTAAATCCTCTTCTTTTTTCAAATATTTAATCGCATTTTGTACAACAAGTTGCAGTGAAAAGTTAATTATATGAAATTAGAGAACGATATAAATAATATGTAAAAAAGTGTTTGCCGCTTTTTATACCAAGCATACGGAGCAAAATATTACAAATTTATGTAATGCTTTTTATCCATAGATGCAGCAAGTATCGGAGCCCTGACAGTATGCATAGCGTAATCGACTTAGCTGCATCTTAGTTCATCTGTCCAACTGCTCGTTCTCGCGCAATCGCGATTAACATTTTAAAGAATTCGTTTGTTTTGCTATTCAATTTTCTCTGACTTACTTTCTTGTCGAATGACTTTTATTTGGATCATAAGGCCCTATAACTGTCAACGTTAGTAATTAATTTTTATTTTTCTTCTTTTTTTTTTTTTACATTACGACGTTAATTCTTTGCTTAGAGGATTGAGCGATGGTCTTAAATTGTTCTTTAATAAACTAAAACAAAAGAAGGAAATAAATAGCGCAAGTGGCAACTTAGCCCACGGAGTTGTGTATTGCTATCATTTACATTTTACTAGAAACCATTTAGTGGGTCACGACGCATCGTTAAATACGCTCCATCACTTCGTTTAATATAGTTACTCGCGTAGCAACGTTTCAAAATAATGCATTATACGGGAAGTGGGAGAAAAACGAATCCGATTCGAATCCTTTTAAAAAACGTTCGCTCTTGAGTCACAACATGTCTGTATAGCATGTAGGTTGAACACAATAATACAGGACAGACAGGCCCACAGGTGGATAGACAAGCTACTTTTAGTTTCTTTAGGCAAAATATGTGAGTATTTCAGATTTTATTAAAATATCCCCAAAAAGGGTGACGTGGAAGATGAACACAAAAATACATGGGCAGACATTGGACAGGGAGACGGCCAGATAGACAGTTGAGCTTAAATCGATTTTGAAAATTGGTAGTTAAGCGATTCGTATAAGAGAAGGTGAGTCTATCTTTAACTGTCCTCGATGTTGCACAAACGTAATATATCCTTGTACCACAAGTGCTGTAGGATATAAAAAAATATTTTCTATCATTAGTCTATCAAAATATCAATCTTCGTGGCAAAAACTTGGCATGGTTACATGCCACAAACGATAAACAGTTGCATCGATAGCGTGAAATTTCCTAGTTGACCGAAACGAGATTAATTTTGTGAAAGTAAACAACTTTGCAGTTAACAGACTTCTTAACGATTAGAAAATCGAAAGAAATTTTTATACATCAGCCGTTGTTTCCGATTTTTTTCCATTTCTTAAAACTCAAATAATCAATTTGTGGAAATCTATTGGAGTCGGAGAGAGAAAGAGAGAGATGGACACTTACAATTATAAATGAATTATTACTACATAAATTAGATATTAAATTATAATTAAATAAAAAAATTGCTTTATTTTGCCATAGAATATGCAATAAAACAATGAAACTTTTTTTTTGTCAAAGCCACAGTGAGCATAAAAACACAAGCCCCTCTTTTTTTACACGGCACATAAGTTTCTTAGAAACTTGTGTAAACAGATACACACGGGTTATGGCAAATTTGAAATTTCGTGTCATATGAAAAAAACTGTGCCAAAAAAGTAATTATAAAATCCGTATTCAAACTATTTTTCAGTGAAAATTCAGTCCATGGGTCCAGTTCAACATATAAAAATATTAATTTTTCTATAAATCGAAGCAAATCGAAATTAATTTTGCAGCCATTCATCGCTACGTGATAACAAGTGGGCAGGCTTACTATGGACTGGACCATAAATGCTATCAGCAATAAATGATACATCAGATATATCGAGCACAACTCTAGAGTTCGATTCAAATGAAGAATCTCGTTCGTTATTAATCGCCTCTACTGATTCTTATGTTGCTATAAAATCGCTTGTAAGCAGTTTTTTTTTTTTGGTTTCTGAAATTTAAAAAAAAAAGTTGGGAGCAAAAAAAGAGATATTTTTGTTCTTATTGGTGGAACGTGTTATTTCAAAGTAGAGTATAAAAAGAATTTACTGTAATTCGAATCAGGTCAAACCTAAATGACGTTTTCATCCATTACTGTGTAAATTTCTTCTTTCTTCGCGACTCGTGATGCGTATGAACAGTGGAAGGATGATGGTCCGCAACGAGCAATAAAGAAAACAATTCTCTGCGCTCTTAGTAAAAAAGCTTGTAATGGAATTATTTATGGTGAGTTTGTGTATATGTTTGTACGAAATCCTATCATGGCATTTATCTGTAATATATCGCATTCGAATTCAGGACGTATTATGTCATAAACATTATGCATTGAGAAAGCAAAAGAAAATGTTATGTCTTCAAGATAAGATCCCGGTTTCATTTGATAAGAAACATTTTTGATAAGAAAAAGGAAAAAAGCTTAAATTAAGACCGGTTCACATTTCACACAACTTATTACAATAAATGCTTCTTTTTAATGAAAATTTCGTTTCGGTCGTTACTTCACTTTGGCAATAGTATTAGATATAGAATGAGTTAGAAAACGGGGACGTCTCTAGCTTTACTTTAAATAAAATTAAACATTAAGCATAGATAACTAACTGTAAGCAAAGCATGTTTCCTTTACAGGAAATGAGTAAAAAATTGTTTCGCTTACTGTTGATGACTGTTTCTATCTAATATTCGTTCGAATATTAATAATTATTGAAAAGTATTTTTACTTCATATACGCATAAAAAACGGCAACAATATTTTTCGCACTTATGTTCAATTCTTTAAAAAAAAAACTGAAAATATAAAAAAAATAGAAAAAAAAAAAACACTTACCTTATAAAAAAAAGTTTTTTTTTTGCTATTTATAGCTTTTTTTGCTTCAATGTATACACAAACAAATTATATATCAAAAGAAAAAAAAAAGAAAATTAAAACGTTTGTAAATATAGATTTATTTATTACAAAAAAAAAAAAATGTTTTTTTAAAATCCCTTACACTTTTCACAGCATTAATAATATTAAAAATAATTTTGCGTAAATATAAAAAAAATTGTAAAGTGTTATTAAAGTAAACAAAAGAAAAAAAAATTTAATATTGTGATGAAGAGTTCGCTTAAAGAAAAGTAAAATGATTTGTTGCTCTTAACTTTATAAAAATAATTAAAAAGATAGGGATTTTTGATTTTGTTGTTGTTGTTGTTGTTGTTGTTGTTCTTGTTTTTTCATTTACCAAAACATAAAAGGCAGTGTTTAAATTTTTATATAATTGTACAAGACTTTGCTTTCTTTACTTAAAACTAAAAAGCAATTAATAAAAAAAAAAAAAAAAAAAAACAGAAAAAAAGGGAACAAAAAGTAAACGTAAAGTAATCGAACGAAATTGTATAGACGGAGCAAGACCTATACGAACATAATCGCGTAACAATAATTGGCGATTTTATTTATACGCAATCTTTGTTTTTCGTTACGCTTCTCTTCATTTACAATTCTTCTCAATTCATTTGTTATTGTAATAAATCGTTTAAGGAAAAAAAAAATTTTTTATAGAAAATTTTTTATTGTTTAATCTTTTTTGCGAAAATATTTTAATAAATTCAGTTTTTCCTTGAAACCAGCACAACAGGTGGTTAACATATTTAAAAGCAATGTATGCCGTTTACGCAGCAAAAGTCAATCGCATAAAAAAAATGTTCTTCCGGTTATTTAGATATAAAATGTATAAAATGAATAAAATGTATAAAATCCCAAGATGAGTCTAAAGAGTCTGAGTGTCATCTGCGTTATAAGTTCCGTGCTTAATCTTCCTCATGTATCTCTTGTAACCAATCATCCTACAAGAAAATACAGTTGACATCATATGATGGTATAAAGTCTTGACAATCAATCGCTCAGGAACTATCAGCCTGGAACAACAACGATGGTTGTTGAATGCGTTTTTTTGGTATTCGATTAAAAAGAAAATCATATAAAGTGATTAGCGAGATTTTAGCTAACCTAATAAGAAAAAGTAACTGACACGATCTGAGTTCCCAGTGGGAGAGAGAGATCCCAGTCTCTCATTTGGGAGCTAGTTTGACCAAAAGTCTCAATCGTATACAAGACGTTGACATCTTATATTACAATACATCATCGCAGACGTTTTTTATTCAATTTTAAGTTTTGAAGGCATACGATGTTGACTTTGCAGTGCATGCAGCCGCGTATAAGGCTAAACCAAACATATATAAAATTTTGGAGTCTTTTATAATTATAAAAAAAAAGAGAAAAGGGGAGCCATTTTCCAAATCGAGTCATGCATATCGATTGCGCTTAGTTTCAATCCAATAACATTTGGATAAATTAAAAGAAATGCTTAATTCTCTCTCTCTCTGTCTCTCTCTCCGTAGGGTGGGTACCTCTTGGCTTTGTAATGAAGACGATAACAATTAACTATACCCTGTGAGTTTCGGAAGTGGAAGAGAAATCGAAAAATTAACTTAGAAAGCTGAAAGAATTACTGAGATGCTGTATCTCCTCAAGGCTATGGCAACGTGAGGAATATTGCAGTACATCAATTAAGGAGTAAACTGAAGGGGATTGGAATTGATTTTCTATTACATACACGGAAGGAAAAAAAATAAATTATTTAATTAATATGATTATGCAGGAGATGCACGCACTTAACGCTTAAGAATCGGTACGTTAGAGCAGAAAGTATACTATAGATCTTCTAAAGAGATAGAATCCATGATTCGCTGGGTAGCAGAAAACTCCTCTAACACTGAATATTGCATATTTTAACGATGCTGAGATGACAAAATGAATCACGATCACATGATTCCTTACATTTCCATTAATTTTGAAGAGAAAAAAAAATGCTTCGTGAAGAAACGTCCTCATCAGGGGTCGGTAAAGAGCGCCTTAGTGCAAGATTGCCATTGAGCTTCCGGACAATGCGTAATCAATTTGAATAGTAATGTCGATCGTACAACGATCAGCGGTTTAGGGACAATACCAATCGAAACAACAAAACGATTCGAAAATCGTGAAAATGACAACAGTTTGTGGAACGAAACCATTAAATCGTTTACATTTTTGCCCTTGAATTTACTCCTTTAATTTTGTTCCTGTTGTGATAGGTTTGGAAGGATGAAAAAGAGGGCGGGGTGGAATGGATTGTATGGAAATCAAAAAAAAAAAAAAATTTAAAAATAATTAATTTTCTGATGAAGTTTTTAATGTTCTTGGGAGGATTTGTCAATTTTTTGCTGTCTGTCTTACTAGTTTGATGTAAAGTTAGAATAAGACCTGAAATGGCTTGAGATTACTTCTGAAACGTTTTAAGTCTTTCTGTTCGTCTTTTTCTCTACCTGGTCGTTTTATGTTTACTTTTGTATGAGTGTTCAACATACGGGTCGTAATTTTTGGTATACTATCGTGAATTTTTTTCCACTAACGATATCGAATCATCGTGTCTACTTTGAGAGGGGGCTGGTGGACCTTAAGTGGCTGGTTGACAAAAAGAAGATTTGAAGTTAAACGTAGACAAATCCTAACACCTTTTTTCCTTTCACCCTTTTTATATAAAGCGGACGAACCATCACTGAAATAGAAAAAGTCCAGAATAGTGATTTGAAATGTAAATGTATTGCGGTCTACTTTGCAGGCATTTTTTAATTTTCTTAGCGAAGCTTTTGAAGTCTTTACAGAGAAACAAGATCTAATTTTTGACATTTTATAAGATATTTCAGGTTCAACCTTGCCAGACTGTAACGTTCTAACACGCCCTATTCTCTTTAACGAACTCTATATCATACATATTCACTGTTGGGAAAAACATATATATATATATATATGTATGCACAGGAAGCTACGTTAATGTATTTGAATTTGCAAAAAAGTGTACCTTTTTTTAAGCAAATCATAAGTCATTTTCGTATCAGTGTAGCAACAAACGACAAACATACTTCCATTGTCTTTTAACTTTTGTAAAGCCCAACAAGTGTGTGTGTGTGTGTGTGTGTGTGTGTGTGTGTGTGTCGTATTCATTACTAATAACGGGAATATCATTTCTTTTCTTTGCTAATTGTAACATGCTTCTAAGTATGATTCAGTTTCAAGGACGAACATGTGTATAAAAGGATTTTTCACAATTAAATTTAATTTAAAAAAACATGTTTGAAAGCCCAAGTGCTTTAAGGTGAGAGAGCCACTTAATGATCGGCTTTGAAGAAGAATTCGTAAACTAATAATATATGATACGATAGATGATGTTCAACATCTTGCACATCATTTTTTTTTTTTTTGTTTTTTTTTTTTTTTGTTATGCGAAGAAAGAACATAGTCTAGATTTTAATAAATATTTCTAAAGATTACATACAGTGGGTGAAAATTAATATATATAATTAAAAAAAATAAAAAAAAATAATGGCAGTTTGATTCGCCTTAGGACTAAGCTCTGAAGCAAAAGTGTAAAAATTACCAACTATTGCCTGAATTGGACACAAAGCTCTTTCTGCCAAAGGATAGATGTTCGGATTTTCTTTTCTTATTACATTGTCTATATAGGTGGACGCAGATAGGTAGCCATAGATAGAAAGCACTTCTAAAGTCAATCTGAGCTAAATAGCGCTTTCTTTATCAATGTATTTTAATCGCGAAATAATTATAGTAAGAGAGGAATCTCTACTTGCTAATCGATGCCCGCTCTTTCAATTGTTATTATTTTTGCTTTTAATAAACGGTAAGTGACCAATACTCTATTCTCACTCCGAATTTTGGGAATCATATTAAATTGTTAAAATGACATAGATTTTTGACCGTTTTATACCCTGCACCAGCCACGGTGCAAGGGCATTGAGTTTGTGCTATCAGAAGGACCTGAGATAGACGCACCTTCTATAATATCGATCTATTCTGAATTAAATTCTGAATCATTTGCTGAATCTATCTGAGCCTGTCCATCCATCTGTCGATCTCCCCATCTGCCCTTCTGTATGTCTGTTCACTTGGTCATCTACCCAACTCGGCTGTTTCTGGGTCCGTCTTGCTTTCTTGTGTTCAAACTACAGGTCGCAATTTTTGTGCTATTTTGGTGAAACTTGGTATACGGACATGTTTTGGCCTTTTGGCCAAGAGCGAACGCTATTGAAAATGGTCCGGATCAGCCCACTTTTTCGACCCGTTCGCATATAACGCCTTACTTTGAAAAGTCGTTATATGAATAGCTGTAACTGTATTAAGTGAAGTGGTTTAGGGTATTTAACGGTTACCCGAGTCCCGCTACAGCGTTTTTACTTGTTTGTAAAATGTGTAGACACATTAAAGCCCATGGGTATATGGACTAAACAACTTTTATCTTTATGCTACTTATTGTAAGGTAAATAAATATAAAAAAAATTATAAATTTCTTTTATTTAAAAAAAAAAAAAAAAAAGAAGAAGAAGGAAAACAAAGTGCTAAAGGACGGGCAAAACGATTATGCAAAATCAAGCAAACTATGCAATAAATTGTATATATATTTAATAGGGTCTTAAGTATATATATCTGGATGCTACAAACCGTCCGACAAAATTAGTAGTGGTTTGTACAAAAATTAAAGGAGAGAAGAAGAAAAAGGAGAACAAATTTCTCTCATTACCATAAAATATTAGATAGTTGTGATTAAATTTAATAACAAGAAGAGGAATTTTAATACAAAAAAAAAAAAAAAGAAAACAAAAGAAAATGAGAAATCTGCTGTGATTAATGTTAACAAAAAAAAAATAAATACATTTTTTCAAATCGACATTTTGCCTTAAAAAAAAAAATTAAAAAAAAAAAAATAAAAACTATTAAAAACCAACAAACTAAAAATACATTACATAAATATTAATTGATAATAATAATAATAATAATAATAATAATAATAATAATAAAAAAAAAAAATAATTCCCTTTCTTTCCTTTATAAATTCACGCTAAACATCATTCGTCTATTTATGTGTATCCGTACATGTTATATATATATGTAAACATATTGTGAGGATATAATGTAAGCATATTGTGCTTTATGCATATGTGTCCGTTTATGTATGTAGATATATATATATTTATATATATATACATATATGATATGATGATTTAATATACATATAAATATATCATATATATATATATACATATATCATATATATATATATATATATATATATATATATACATATGCGTGTGTGTGTGTGTGTGTGTGTGTGTGTATGAATGTTTATATAATTTATGAGGTACTTTAATATTTTTGGCACAGTGAAAGTTTTTTCTTCTTCTCATTTGTTTTCTGTTAATCAATTGATTTTGTTTACTGTTTACTTGTAGAGATTATATGACAATTATTTAATTATTTAGTTACTTTTATTTTAATTATTATCTATATATTTAAAAAAAAAAAAAACAAATTGTTTGTTGTCATTGGTACGGAAAAAATTGTTCTCGGTTCTTGTTTCTTTTTTTTTCTTCACTTAATCTATATATATATATATATATATATATATATACTCGTTATATATATATATATATATAGAGTTGAAATGGTTTTGATTTAAAGAAATGAATTATTTTAGCATTGTGTCCATTATCATCACAGATGATATTCTATGTTCAAGGTGGTGATCTGATTAAATCGATTAATTCTACGATTGTGAAAAGTCCCTCAATATCCTTACTTGGCTGTAATTTTTTTTAAATTTTGTAACGATTACAATAAATAATAAATTTCAAGGATTTCATATATTCATCACACCACTTAGCTTCGTAAATGAAGTGAGATCACGTTGCCTATGAGGTCGTGAAGAAAGGCGAGAGTATTTCGGAAAAGAACGAAACGAATCAGGGCAACGAATTGTGACATTTTTGTATTCTTATTTGATTTGAATTATCGACAGCATTTTTGCCTTATTAGTTAGAACTTTCAGAATAGTAGCCCTTGCTATAGCCACAAAATCTATTCATAGAAGTGTCTCCTTATTGGTTTTTCTTTCTTTCTCATGACGGGACGTGTGCTCGAATTTCAGTTGATGTTTGAGTTTGTGATTTTAATCAAATGATAATATGTTTTCAAATTATTTAAAAGCTTTCCGGGTTCGTCCATGTGTACGCATCCTAGCCTATCTTTACAATTATTACCGTCGCATGTAAACGAATTTAGTCAAATACATGTTGGATGCAATCCATTGCCTCGCATACAGGAGATCCTATGGAATAAATATTTAATTTGATGAGTTTGTGGAGAGAAAGTTGGAATATGCGAATATGATTTTGAATTTTTTGTCTTAACAGAGTGAGACAGACGCGTATTTGTAAAAGAAATTTTTATGCGATTGTTTATCAATCAAGTCCAATAAAAAATGATTGGAGGTTGATAGTGCGCCGCTCATGGTATATTTTACCATGTTTGCTTTTCAAATCAAACGATATTGAGACATTTCGTCTTCATAAATGTGAATCTAAAAAGTAGTGCCGAGCATTGCGAACAAGCAAGATAACCCACCCGTTAAGACTTCCAATAGCTTTTGCAAATTGTCCCTCACTTCAAAAGATGCCTACCATTGAAATAAAAGATTAAAGGAAGTAAATTTCATATATTTATCTCAGATGTTAAGCATCGAAAATGGATCATCGAAAGTTGGCAATAATTGTACGGCCATAATATGGATTAGATAATGTGATGGGTTCTTATATCCGGTGGATTGATAACGGACGTGGCATATTCGCCTTGAGGCGAATAGAATTTTCTCTTCTTTCTTTCTTTACTCGTTTGTGGTTACATTATTATTTTATATATATAATTATTATTGTGAAACTACAATTATTTAGTTTAATTCGATGTTCTTGGTTCAAATGTTGTTAAATTTTTATTTGTTTGTCTATATATTGTTTATTTAGTTATTTACTTATTTATTTATTTATTTATTTATTTTTTGTTTTTGCTTAGAGACACACATGTAAATGAAGTACGATTTGAAATTAATTTTGAAGTGATTATTAATGTTTTCGAAAAAAGAGCTTATTTTTTTTTTTTTGCTTTTTTTTGCATAATAATAATAATAATAATAATAATAATAATAATAATAATAATGATAATAATAATAATAATGATAATAGTAATAATGAAAATTTTATTAAAATTTTACGTAGTGTCATTTTTGTTTTTGTTTTCGTTTTTAATTATATTCTCATTTTTTTGTTCTTGTTGTTTGGTTGCTATTGTTCTTGCTGTTACTGTTAATTAGTTTATTTGTGCTATAATCACAGTTAATATATTTCTATAGTTAGTATTTTATCTTTTGTATAAAGTTTTTTTTAAAAAAAACTTAACTATAAAATAAAAATCATATGAACTATTGGCGGTGGCTATTTTTGTTGTTGTTGTTCTTTTTCTTCTTGTTTTTGTTGTTGTGATTATTGTTATTGTTATTATTGATGTTGTTTATAATATATATATATATATATATGTAATAATGCTTCTTATTATTTGTAATAATAAAAAAGGATTTACTTTCTGCTTTGCTGCTATTTTCATTTGTTAGTTATTCTATTTAACGAAAACTAAATAAAAAATAAAAACAATTCTACTATCGTTACATAACGGTTACGGTATTTGTTGTCTGCTTTGCTTGTTTGTAGTTAACATTTTGATTATTGTTTGAGTTTTATTTTTATTTTCTATATAATTACTTTTAATTATTTCTTTGTTTTAATAATGATAATCATAATCATAATAATCATAATAATAATCATAATAATAATCATAATAATAATCATAATAATAATCATAATATTAATTAACTATTTTTGTTACTTTTTTTTATAGTTTCCTGTTTTTTTATGTTATGGGACTTTCAGTTGCTAAGGCTATTTGTAGTTAATTTTGATTTTGATTATATTGTTGTGCCGTTATTAAATAATTTTTTTATTTAATTCTTTTATTTTTAGTTAGAAAGCATAATATTAATAACAATAAAAAAGTTTAAAAAATGGAAAAAATTCATTGTTCGTAATAGTTTTGTTGCTTGCGGATATTGTTGTTGTTGTTATTGTTGTTGTTCTTGTTCTTGTTTGTTGTGAAATACTTTGTTTTCAATTTTATTTTTATGTTGTTATTATTATTTTTTTTTGTTTTTTATTTCTTACTACGTTAGTACTTAGTTGTGGTAGTATTTGTAATACTTTTACTTCCGTTTGCCGTTTCTTCTTTGTTATGTCTTAACGCATAAATGTGAAACCAATTTGTTTGTTCGTTTTTGTTTGTATTTAGTTTAACTTTATGGTCAGTTTGTATATCTAATTCAAAACAGTAAAGAGAAAAAAAGGAAAGAGAAGAAAATGAAAGAAAAACTCTCCACTGTATAATGATACTTTTTTTTTTTTGAAATCTTATAAAAATAAATTCACTTTTTTTAAACCTCACAAAAAGTTTATAATGTTTTTTTTTTTTTTTTTTTTTTTTTTTTTTTTTTTTTTTTTTTTTTTAGTTTTTAATCTAAAAAGGAGATCCAGCACCAAAAAAAAGAATTTAATAAAATTAAAATATTATTCAAATTAAAACAGGACATGTTTTTTTTTTTGTATGAGATTAAAAAATTATTTTTATAAATTAGAATTTTTTTTTTGTTATTTTCTTTTTTAATTAAAGCTGTTCTTGTGTTTGTTTTTGGAATACAATCCTTATGCACTTTTAGTCGACATGAAGAATTTAATAGTTTTTAATTTATTCTTACTTATTTATATATTGTTTTTTTTTTTTTTTACAAGATTTTCTTAGAAAAATGTCCAGACCTTATCATGAGATGACTGACGTTAAGCTTTAAATTGCAACTTATTTTGCGTGAAGTTCTTTTTAGTAAAGACGTCTTTTAGGTAGCATTGTCAAGGAAAAATATCCAAAAGTTGGCTAAATGAATTTTTTTTTTTTTTTTAATTAAAATAATTTCTTTTTATTATATCAGGTTGAAGGTTCGTTTTGCTTTTCAAAACATAATATGAAAATCAATCGAATGAAATTTAATTACGATATAGCGGATCATATTGAAATTTGATAGCATTTTGATAAGCCAATGATCAGCAAAGTCTTTGGGCGTTAGCTCAACGTCATTCTTATTTGACATTCACTTGAAACCAATTCAAAAACGGGTATCGGAGAGTACTTCTGAACGTCTAAAAATTGAAAATACATTTTAGTAATGAGGTCGAAAAAAATAAATAGTTGTATGAAAGTAGATGAACGTTAGTCCAGTTAATCTAAGTCCTTCTTATGAATATATTAGATTCTTCGGAAATCCACTCCGTTCTATTCCCAACAATGGCTTTACTTGCATTTTTTCATAACCAATACACATTTAAAGCGCACTCTCTTCATACACGTGATAGCTGATGTCGTAATGCTTGCTTCTTCGATTATGCGCAAAAGTTTTCCCTTGGTGCCTTGTCACATATGAAAAGTTGAAAGACGCATATTCGTCGTACTTTATTTCTAGTACTAGCGAGAAGGAAAAATAATGTTCAAGTAAGAAAAAAAATAATGAATGCGTATGGAGGCGATGAATGGACAGAAAGCCAGCGCTAAAATTGGTTTGCTGGCAGTTTTGCGTCATATCCTGGAAGGCTAATAGGAGCTGATGAAAACAGAATAAACTCATTACATGAAGCAAACCGCAGAATGGCAACTCGTGAGAACATTCAGAGTTCATTCAGAGATGAAATATTTTCCCACTATAAAGAAATCGACTTTTATTTTGGCCAAAAGAACAAAATTCCGTTCCGAACCACCCAATATTTAAGAAAAATCCTTCGGAATGCATTATTTTACTTATTTCTTATAGCGCATCAGTCACCAACGGGGTGTGGTGCTCATCAAGAAGGCTCTTAGCTAGAGGAGGTAATAGTACGTTCAAGTTGAAGAGTGGAAATATCTGGAATGACAAGCGCGACTATTGCAGGTAGATTGTTTTAAAGGTTGGCAGTGCGAGTAAAGAGCGAAGGATCGCGGATCATGTGTTTTCCGATATATGGGCAATTCCATGCTTAGTAGGTGAGAACGCTGGTCAAAGAGAGTAGTCTCATTAAAGGATCCGATTAGTGGACATATCTTTTTTATCACCACAGAATAGTTGCATCTATGTATAACCATACGCATGATCCTACAAAAGCCCACATTATGGCGATACGCAAGGGCGACGAATGTTCGACTTTCGGCACGCATGAGTATTTGAGCTCTGCGCGGTCGAGAGCTTCCGAGCAGGATTTTGAAACTCTTGCCCGCATATCTCGATCGGATCTTCGCGATGTTAACCGGTTGCAGTGAAATAATAACTTTTGCATTTTTTTCTACGTCTTTTCCACCCAATCAAAGTCGTTTTGCATCCTCCACTCACATAAAAAAAAAGAGCTAGCCCTTCTTCTATATCGACACGGTGCAAGGAAAAGAGAAGTTCATCACTTCTCGTGGACGATAAATGACGTTAATGCGTTTTGTTAGTGTTATATTTTATCCTATTTGATCGACGCCATTCGGATATGTTTTCGAGATCTCGCTGAGACGAAGGTGCGAATTAGTGATATACGGTCACTGAGAGATGAGTAAATTAGGTTTTCTGTTGCACATAGGTGATTGCCTATGAGCGCTAGGGAGAGAGATGAAAAAAGAAGTGAGCCTAGCGGCACTTCCACGTTTAGGGGAAATTAACGTGAAACCATGAACATTTCAATTCCGATATCACAGTGCTTTATGAGAATGTGGATGTGAAAGCATCTGGGAACATTTCATAGAAAGTTCTCCAAGTCAAGACATATATATATGCAGCGGTGGAACACATGACAAACACATTGACATACGCGTTTGCATTTATTTGACAAGCTGGGATGGATTATAACTGAATCTTCAAGATTCTTGGCTTTACGGAATGTCAAAAAGTATTGCATATATGAATGTATATGTAAACACATCTGATCACCCACTATTGCGACTATCATTCAATTTTGTAAACAATAAATTATCAGAACGATTCCTTGATCGTAGATTATACGACTCATCTCATTCTCACTCAAGCCTACGAGCTGATTTAAGACTTTAGTCATTGACTTAACATTCGGTTATGAAGGTTTTTTTTTTTTTTTTTTCTTTTGGCAGCTAAACATTTCTGAACCTGATATATTAAAATGATGAAGTTATTTATTCATAACAAAGAAATCAGAAAATTTTTAATTAATTCAGCTAATAACATTTAAAGGCAATGAGTTTTTTAATTTCCCTCTCAATTTAATTGTTGTCGACATGTTATATGGTTTTTTTTTGTTGTGTTCAATAGAAACAGTTTTTAGAAAAAAAAAAAAAAAAAAAAAAAAAAAATTAAAATAAATATTCCTGTAATTATTTTTAATCTATTGTTAATATGCGTTTGAATTAGTGTTCAGCGTGTTCGCTTTCTTATCCTATCTGGAATTTACAGGAGTTAGTGAATATTTTATTTTGAATTTTTTTTTTTTTTTTACGTATACCTTTTATACGTTCCTTATCCATTCATTGAAAAAGTGTTTTAAGTATATTGCAAGAAAGTGTTGTTGTCGTTGTTGTTGCGGATTTGGTTCTATTGTAACTTATCTGCGAAGGAGTCTTCTCCTTCGCGCCTCATCTCAGCGTGGCGCATTATGTATATGAGTAGTCAAGTGTTTCGAGAGGTAGTCAGCACGGGCAAAGCATTTGCCGCAAGATTCACAATGATAAGGCCGTTCGCCGGTGTGAATGCGCAAATGGCGTGTTAAATCTGATTTACCGCCAAAAGCGCGACCACAAAATAGACATACGAATGGACGTTCGCCAGTGTGTTTGCGAACGTGCAATTTCAAATTTTCCTTTGAACGCACACATTTGCCGCAGAAGGGACAAGCAAAACGGGAAGCAGGCGGTCTGTTTGATTAATGGTTGCTTAGTTAGTCATTAAATTAAATTAAATCTGTTTAAAATTGTGGTTGAAGCTTACCTTTTATCCCTCTGGCGCTCAGCGGCGTCCGCTCTCAGAAAATTAAGAATTGATGCTTCTTGTGGATTAAGGCCTAAAAATTGCTCGTTGGGCAATCGTTCTGTATTGATCAGCGATGTAATTGAATTAAGAGAATTTAAAGAATTTAAGGAATTGGCGGCGACCGCGGACGCGGTTACTGCAGCTTGTTGGGCTGTTTGCGGCGTCATTTGTAATTGGTGTTGTGGTGTCGTAGCAACAGCCGCTGCTGCTGCTATAGCTGTCATGTTGTGGGCCAAATGGCCGGGCAGTTGCTGTATTAAATGTGGGTGATGTGTAGGATGTTGCGGCAACGAATGATGCTGTGATGCTGGTGATGGTGTCGATGATTGCTGACTGTGATGATGATGATGATGATGATGTTGGTGTTGTTGTTGATGACGTTGTTGATGATGAAAGGAGGGATCAGTTTCTAAATGTGGTGGCAATGTAGTGGTATTCAGAAGATGAGGCTGGTGTAATAGAATGAATTATTGGTGAGAAGCTGAATTTGGTAAATCTTTTTACACTTCACTTACCCTCTTATTTGTACTATGAATTCCATCTGTACTGCTTAAATCCTGTGCTTCGTTAGTATTCATTGATACCACGATGGGCGCAGTTTTATTATTTTTATCGTTGTAGTGCATAACTGCTACAGCGTCGATATTTACGTCTTGGTCTTCAGCCCCCCTCTGCTGCTGTTGTTGTTGGTCATCATCGTCTTTCTCTTTCTTTATGCTTATGCGTAAGTCTTCTCCAACGTCGTTGTCAGCTAATGTTAAAGTTTCTTGAGAACCTGTCAGCATATCTTGATCTTGTAAATGTTGAAAATGAGCCGCAAATATGCTGCCGGCCAAATGATGTTTGCCCGATCCTTTCTTGCCATGCAGGCGTTCCAAGGCGTGATTAAGGCGATGCTTCTTGAACGATTTTAAGTAGCGAAATTGCATACCACATACGTCACAGGTGAACAATTTGTCGGCTGGTAAACGAGCTCTATGATTTTGTTCTTTGTGCTTTGCATAAGCCGAACGATATCGATACGATTGACCACACTGTTCACAAATGAAAGGTTTCTCGTCGCCCGGTCCGAGTATAGGATGTTGCAGAGCTGCGTGCTGTTCGAGTAGCCAAACATTGGGAAAGTGAGCGTTGCACACAATGCAACGGGTTTCCTCTTCAATTGGTTCACTGAATAATGACGAGGTATCGGAAGGACTTTTTACCAGGCCGTGGCCCGGCGTACCGGGCGCGGGAGGTGGTGTTGATGAGGTAGACGAGGAACTACTTTTCTCTTTACAGTTTGAAGTTGCGTCTGGTGGTGTCATAGATGTAAGCAAAAGTTGAGAGTAAGGTTTTAAATTTGCTTCCCCAATTAGCGAGGTATTCGAACGACGGCGTTGCAATAATTGCTCCAAGGAGTCCTTATAAAGCATGGGTGAGGTAATTGAGCTTGTCGTGGCAGCACTTGAATTGCCGCTATCACGATCTCTTATAGCAGCAGCTTCATCATGATGTGGTGTTGGAGTACCTGTTACCGTTGCAGTTATCTCTACAACATCGTCATTGTCAGGCATGTTCGCCTGTTGACGTGGTGTTGAAGACCTTTCGGTAGCCTTAGACGACGACTGTATCAAAGTAGTTGTTTGATGGGGTGATGGTGCATTTTGTCTAGTTGTGGATTTTTGAAGTTTTTGTGTTAATTGATGCTGCTGCTGTTGATGCTGGTGATGGAAAAATGCAGCTGGTGACGGATAACGTATATTAAAAGGTGGTTGTTGTTTGTACTGCTGTTGCTGTGTTATGGAACGGTGTTGCTGTTGTTGTGTCAATTGTTGTTTGTTAGTATCACCACCAGCTCCTAATGGAGTTGATGTTCTGGACAATAGTAAGTCGGCAGTGTTGACATGCATTGTATTGGTATGGTAATCTTTGGAAAGTAAATCACTTAACGGATTTAAACGGTGGGCGAAATCCTTTGATGTAGGCGGTGGCGTTAGTAAGCCGCGATTTCTATTTATAATAAATAAGAAAAATAAATTAAATTAATTTTTGCTTTTAACTTCGTGCTCTATAAAAATCACCTTAAAGCCTCTTCTGTAAACCAGGACTGATGATGTAACATGCTTAATATTCTGGACGGATCAATATCAAAAAGATTCAAACCCAAAGGTGAGAATGGAAACGCGAACGGCGTTGGACATCTGGTGGTCATACCGAAATTTCTTAAAAGCTAAATTATAAAAAAAATGCAAAAAGAAATATAAGGAACACAAATAAATTTTGTAATTTTTCTTAAGCAAATATAGACTGAGGACTAGTTTGGTTTTCTGGATTAAAAAGTAGACATTTTTCTTTTTTAAATAGAAAGAGAAGAGATAGACAGACAGAAGCCAATATACGACATTTAGAAAACACACATGCTTTACATAGAAATACTACAGAACATAAAATAAAAAACACATTAAAATTAAGTTAGAAAATTTTGGATTAACTAAAAGCTATTCTTGAATTTGAATTCATTTTTAATTCATATTTTTTTTTTTTTGTCTTTTTTGATAAGTAACTGAAAAGTTGTAGTGTTTAGCTTACCGTTTTCGCGTTATCCTTTATTGATATACTGTAAGTTATTTTGTTTAAGAGACATAAAGTTACAACTAATAAAGAAGGAAGCCTTCAATGCTCGCCATCAAGCGGAATATGACTGAGTTGATTGCAATTTTTATTCAATCAATATAAATGATTTTAATTCGTTCGCAAACATAAAAGGCTTCCAATTGAGTTTTTTCTGAGAGTAAAAAACACTTTTTTTAGAAGATTCAAAACAAATTTAGAAGAAAGCAAGGGTTCAGTTTGATTCGCTGCAGTGTAAATAACACAGAAGCTTTAAGCTCTTGATTGCTTTCAAAGCTCCAACCAAAGATCAACTGTTTATACTTTTCTTTTACTGCCTTAGAGGCGCATATTATATTGCCGCAGCTTTATCAATATCTGATATCTGAGAGAGCTTACTTATAAGCCCATTTGGTATATGTTGCATGCTTATCGAGTCACTTACACTCGCGTCTTATTCCCTTCTAATCGCGAGAGTCAAAAAATGGAAAGAAATTGCTGTGCGAGTCTTAAGACGACAAGGGCGGCACTAATTTCTTCTCAAACTCATCTTAACAGTTAGTTGTTGCGAAGAAAACAAAAAAAAAAATCCACTCGCGCAACTCTTCCGCCCACATTTCGGCAAGTGTTATTAGAAAGAGCAGAGCAGAGCATAGGAAAGGAATTGATTAAGAAATGAATAAATTTCTTAGCGTCCGGCATTAATGTCACAATTTTTTTTACTGCATAACTCTTTCTTCTAATTTTTCATTAAATTTATAAGCAAATTACGTGTTGAATTCGCTGAAAGAGTAACGAAAAACTTGGATGTGATTAAAGCATCTAAACATTGCTTGACATGAACTAACTGCTAGACGATCATCGGTAACAATTTCTTTAATAGCAATGCGGCGGCGAACGCCTATAAATGATTGATTATGCATCAACTAGGCAAAAGGGTGGGGTGGGTCATTAATACTTTGAAAGTTCTTGTCGGGACATTTTTTTTATGGTTTGCAACGAAATATAGCCCAAAGCAACATATTCGATACAAAACAATATTTAATGTGAAATGTTGCGTTAAAACGTACGTAACACTTTCGATAATAAAAGAAATGGTTTTGCTTGTCACACATATTGACTCGCCTATAATTAAGATCGCGAGTGCGCAAGCTTCGCCTTAAAATAACTTACTTTCTATTGAGTGTATGCAAAAGCTATCCACTGCATGTGCAAAGCGATTTAAATTGTATTTCAAATAATAATTAAAACATCTTTTTGTTTATTTATGTTTATTAATTGTTGTTGTTTTCTTTTTTTTTTTTATTTTTATTTCTCATTTATTGTTTTCTCTTTAAAGATATTTATTTAAGTTGCTTCATATTTCGGTTTCGGTTGTTCCTGGTTTTTTTGTTGTTGTTTTTTTTTTGTTTTTTTTTTCTTTTGTTTATAACTATCTTCATGTATGCAAAAAATAAAATATGTAGAAAAACAAACGCAACACGTTTTGTTTACTCTATCATCATATACTTCTATATAAGACATTCACTTTTAATATATATATATATATATATATATATACATACATATATATATATATATATATATATATATATATNATATATATATATATATATATATATATATATATATCTTAATGTCTGTGTTGTTGTTGAATGTCCGTCTGATTAATTTTTCATTCATTTCTCCATATTTAAATAACATTTTATCAAATTTAATGCAATAAATACATACACAATATATTGTTATGGCGCGTGTTTTCTATGCAAAATATTCCGTGTGAGTAAGTGTAGTAGTGTTTCGAGTAAGGTGGTGGTGGTGGTGATCGGTCAGTTAATTTAAAAATATTTAGGAAATTGAAGGGATAATTTCGTTTTTTATATTGATCTCCTATCCTTTGTTTTTCAATTTTGCTTTTTCTTGGTTAAGCCATTTGTTTTCTTGTTGTTGTTGTTGTCGTATTGATGTCTTGGAGGAGATTCGCTTTAAAATAAAAAAATCATGCTTTAAATATATTTTATTAAAATTTCCTTTGCTGATGTTGTTGTTGTTGTTATTGTTGTTCTTGTTGGTTTTTTGCATTTTCTTACTTTTGTTTCTCAAAATTGATTTCATTTTCATTTTATTTAGTTTGGTTTTTGATAATTTACAGCTATGATATGCATTATTTGTAATTGGGTTGTTTTTATTTATTTATTAATTTAATTTTTAATTTTTTTTTTTGTTATTATTCCGGTTCAATTTTTGTTATTATTCTTTTACTTTTTTGTTGTAGTTTTTCTCTAAAACTCTTTAGTATATGTATGTATATGCTTGTATGGAATGTCCTCGTGTGCATGTTCTGTGTGGTTTTTTTTTTTGCCATGTTTGTGTAAGTATGTGTGTTTGTTTTTATTCAATCAATTTTAATTTGTAATAGGCGATCTAAAATATGTACTAAAAATTATGTACTCTTTTGTGGTAAAAACTTTTAAATATCAACTTTAACATAAGTCGATTTATTGCCAGATTTTTTTTTTATTTATTTTTATATTTACGTTTCTTTATCCAAAATTTTTCATTTTTTGTTTTGTTTTTAATATTTATTGTATTGCAAACTTTTGAATTTTGCTAAATTTTAACCTTTCGAAATGGATGTATGTATGGTTGAGGGGCGGGAGGGGGGGGGGGGGGGGCGATTTCTAATATAAGCTCTGTGTACTCATTTTCTCTATCAGCTTAAGTAAAACTTCACATTTTAGAAAATATTTTAGGAAAAATGAATTTTATTAAAAATTATTAAATAAATAAAATTAATAATTTAAAAAAAAAATCAATATTAAGCAACTAGAAATATATATATATATATATATATAGACATATATATATACGTATATATATATATATACGTTTGTGTGAGTATGTATATATACATATATTTATGAGCATGTATATGAACGTATCATCATATTAACGCATTCGTATGTATATCTACATATAGTTACATATACATGTATGTACTTGCATTTAAACATATGCGAACATATATACATATAAATATGATATTTGCCATATACCTATAATACATGCATATATATATATATATATGTATATATACATATATATACATAAATATACATATGAATGTTATGTATGCACGTATATATGTATATATACGAAACCAAATTTGAACATAAAATTTCTTTTAATAATAGCAATTACGTGTATATAGATGTTTGTGTACGTAGGTTTGTGTATGTATGTGTGTGTGTGTGTATGTGTGTGTGTGTATGGGTGTGTGTGTGTATGTGTATATAGATGCGTGTATTTGGTTTACGGGTGTTTGTTTGTTTCACTGCATTTAATAACTAACAATGTTTGCTTTTATGCGGAATGAATGAATGAATGAATGAATGATTGAATGCATATAAATAAATGATTTTCGCTTTTTAATGTGTTTTCATATAATGATAATGACGATGATGTTGTTTAATAATGATAATGATGATTACTGCTTGCATGCATTTATGTATAGTTGATAATGTACGCTTTTACGAAAAGACCTCACGCTTAATAACTTTAATTTGTATATAAATGTAAAGGAAATTCTTATTAACCTTAATGCACTAAAAAAAAAAAAAAATAATGATAATTTATTTTGTTTGTTTTTTTTTTTTATTACTTCTCACTTATTTTTAATATTTATAAATGTATGTTTGCTGGTTTCATTAAAAAAAAAAGGAAAAAATCAAAAAAAAAAAATTATAAGTTTATATAAGGTGTGTATATGTGAATCTGGGTGTGTACGTAATTTAGGTTTGTGTTTTTTTTTTTTTTTTTTTTTTTTTTTTTTTTTACATTTTTAAATATTTTTCTGTTTTGTGTGTTTCGAGTGTAGCCTTAATTAATACTTATGTATACATTTGCTGATTTTTTTTTTCTTCTTCTGTTATTTCTTTTAAAATTCTTTTTAGTAAATTTTATTGAATTCTTAAAAATTATTCATTCAATTTTTAAAAAATATATATGTATATATATATATTTTTATATATATATATATAGTAAGTATTATTTATAATTTACTTTACTGTAGGAACATATTGACGCGTAATTAACATATTGCAACTGTTTTTACTTTTGTTGTTGTTTTTGTAATAATAATAAATTAATTAAAAATGGAAAAAAAGCACAAACAATCATTAAAGTGTAAAACCATTCAGAAATGAATTAATGTCAACGCTTGGAATTCAGCGATCTATTACGAAATCATAAACATGCGAAAATCAAGTTTAATAATTTTGAAAATTCTTTCATTTCTTTGTTTTCATTTCTTTTCTATTCTAGACTTTGTTATGTAGTCTTATATATTATATATATATATATATATCGTCAATTGCTTGCTTCAGTGAAAGAAATAGAAATTTTTATATGAGAGGTGTCTACGAAATTAAGACAAGTTTTCTATATTAATCGGCGAAGGATTGGGGAAGATTTTTTCTATTCGATAGAGCATATATATACATATATATACATATACATATATATATATATATATATATATATATATATATACGTATATATATATATATATATATATATATATATATATACATATCTTGATCAGTTTGAGATCTAGAATCAATTCGGACACAGTCAAGAGTCTGGGATCTTTTATTCGAGCACTTAAGGTTGCAAGATATGCGGATAAAAACGTTCAGCTTCGTTTATACGATGGGTACAAAAATCAAGTTCGGAGATAAGCACATTCTTACCGTGGTATTGAAAAATTGCAACTTGAAAATTACGTTATCTATCTATCTATCGATCTATCACATACTTTTTTTAATTATTTATTTTTTTTGTAATAATTTAAGCTGCGTAAACTGCTTTTTATGTGACGTTTTTCGGCCTTAAAATATATTCAATCAGTAGACATTAAAATCTAAAAGTTTGCAAATCATTAAAGTTGTCTGAGCACCAGGGCTTAATTTTTGATAAATTCCATCCATGGTAAATATATATGTAAAAAAAAAGACCGTTACCGATTGGATAATTGCGGGCTTGTGTTCTTGACCCCATTTTATATATAAAATATTAGTAGGATTCTGTGTTAAATGTATTTTTTTTTTATTTTTTATTCGAAATTCCAAATTATTGACAAAATTTGTTGCCACCTTTGTGGACAACAGAATGTAAAGAATTGAAAATGAAGTACATGGACGAGAATTGAACTTTTTATCTTAAAGAGACGAGGACACAATTACCATTGTTTGCTGTAGTTTTATCATTAGAGCTACCTTCAAGGATTCAAGGCTCGTAAAACCAGTTCAGGTCGAGTTTTGTGTTATGGTGACGCGAAAGTGTGTTATAGGGAAATGGCTGCACATTTGGGTTAAGATTTCGAAAATCGACAGTAAAACTTGCGCGAACATAGCTATCAAGAACTTTGTTCGCCAAGAATGTGTAATTAAATAATCAATCGACTTTTGAAAATTATTACGAAAAACCACGACGAGTTTAGTCATTATGTACAGTAGGATGAGCAAAATAGCAAAAATTATAAAGCTTTTTATTAATTCGTTTTTTTTTTTGCTCCTCTGTTAGACATATTTTTAATGGCGCGTATATAAAATAATCAGTGAATAAGATGAAGCACATTGTCTTTATTGACATCTCAATCAGCCACTGCCGGCTCATATCTCAAAAACTGCGACCTGCTGGTTGAACATAAGTATACAGGATGGACAGATGAACAGACGAGCAAGCGAACAGACAAGCTTGGATTAATTCAGAAAGTGACTCTGAAACGAACGGTATAATAATAACGTTGCATACATCCGCACAAACTTAATATAGCTTTGCTAGCACACAAGTGATGTACATAAATGTAAATACATTAAGTTTTTGAAAAATGAATAAATAACTAATTCATATAGTCATTCTATCGCTCGTGTCTTGACATATGATGTTTGGGCATTGGTGCTGTCTGGATTGCTAAGCTTAATCATGCCTTAGTGTGTGTGTATAGCTTATAACTACATAACAATCATTTTATAAACGACAAAAAAGGAATGGAAAGATAGAAGAATGAAAAGAGGAATGTCGATGAAAATGAAATTCATTATAAACACTTATCTAAACGAAACGTTTTCCTTGTTTCATTATTAAAGCATTTCTTTAGTTAACCGGTTAATCCGTCTAAATACAATTATGTTTGTGTTCGCAATGGAAATTTCTTGATTAAATTATTATTTATATAATAATGAATTAAGTTAAGTAAATAATAATTTAAAAATAAAGTAAAACCATTCTTTTTATTTATTTCTTTTCTTTACGTCACTCTTGATAATATTAGCTATTGTATGAATAGAGTGTGATAATATTTGTCGGAAGTAAGGTGTAGATGTGTGTGTGTGTGTGTGTGTGTGTAAGTGCGTAAAAAATGAGCCTCATAGGAAACTTAAATTTTCAACCATAGGTACTATTTTTTTTTTTTTTTTTTTTTTTGCCTTTTTTCTTTTTTACGAATGTATATGTTTTATATTTTTTTGTGTGTATGTGTTCATACTATAAACATAATAAAAAACAATTCGCTATTTAATCTATGTAGAAATCCATACACACATATATATACAAATATACATATTTTTGATATATATATATATATATATATATATATAAATATATTATATATATTATATATGTACATATGTATATGTACGTGCGTGTATGTATGTATGCTTGATTGTGTTATAAAATGTACAAAATTTCTCTAAACACAAAACAAATTATAAATAATTATTTTGCGGTTGGATTCCTTTCTGTTTTGTTTTTCATTTTGTTTTTAATATTATTTATAAGCATATATTTATGTATATATTTTACACTTAAATGTAAAAAAAAAAGAAGCAAAATGGAACAGTATGGTTGGTAATAAAAAGGAATTCAAATGATAAAAACTGAAAAATTATTTGAACTATATTTCAAACTAAACTTGAAGGAATGTTGGCAATAATACATAAAAAAAATAAAGTAAATAATGTAATTAAATATTCCTATTTCTACATTGACGCAATGACGTTCGTTCAGTCACTTGTTTTTTTTAATTTTTTCATTTTATTTTATTGCAAAATCCTTGGAAAGGCTGGGTAGTATCTCTGTAAAAATCAGTGTTTCAGAATTTTCGGAAAGGTTAAAAGTTTTACTTTTCTTTTCTTATCTTCTTCTTTTTTTATTCACATATTTTAGATATTTTCAGTTTGCTGTTTTGTAGTTTACTATAGAAAATTACACAATTTTCTATCTGTGTATAAAAAAATTATATTTACTATAATGATTTATCTATATATAGATGTAAGCATATATATATAGTATATATATATATATATATATATACACACATATATATATAGAAATATATATATATATGTGTATATAAATATACGGGGATTTCTGTGGTATTTTATGTCTCGATTTACGTTTATGAGGATATGCAAAAACTACTTTGTCTCTTGTACGTATATGTACGTACATATGTATGTGTATGTGTGTATGTGCGTGTGTGTGCGTTAGGCGAGAAGCTTCTCTTGCTTCTAGCTTGCTCCAATCTTCTAATACAATCGTTAGCTATTCAGTTGTTCAAGTTTTTAAGTCCTTGACTTCTTAGGCAATACCTAAGCGGCTGTCAGCCCTTCGATATAACACTTAAATAGATCTAGATCGCTGTCCATGCAACTGGGTATTTTTCTAAAGAGTGCCCTTTTGTTTTAGGATCAAGCAGCTACATTTAGGCGTTGTTTACTAATCTATGTTTTTTTGTTTTGTTTTAACTGCTTAACCGGCGCTGAGTCATTTCCTGTAAGCATTTCGTATTCCTTTATAGAGCTGCTGTGATGCTTGACCAATGCAATGTAATGCAGCGAGGAAGTAGTGTTTTCACGGCTCCCATGTTTTTGGTACAAGCGTAAGGTAATTCTTTAGCCGTTAGCAATAAATCTTTCATTTCTGACATGGTTTTTCAAGCGTTTCTTTGCTTTTCGAATTAACAACCAATTATTTATTTGTAACGGGGACAGAAATTAATTTCCTACTTTCAGACATTGGACAGGATTGGACGCATGCAACAAAGGTAGCATAGGGTTAGAAGCAAGCGGGTTCCCAAATCTTTTAGTGCGACTATTCTTGTCTTCCCATTCAATTTGTTTAGTTCTGAGTGCTGGTGTGCGAGGCAACCTCTGTGTGTATGTATATGTGTTTGTGTATGTATATGTATATGTATATGTGTATACATGTGTATGTCTGTCCTGAATTTTGAATACCATCACTGTGTGGGTTCTGCGATTGGCTTCTGTACTAAGTCGAGCGTGCTTCAAGACGTCTATGTTTTGTGATAACTACACGACTTTTTTCTTTTTGTTTTTTTTATTTTTTTTATTTGCGTTATTATCACACTGCTGGTGTGAACGATTGCCCGGTAGTAATAGTATTTTGGTAATAAAAGCTCTAAATATTGTGTTTTTCTTGTGCTTTCACTTCCGCGAAGGGAAGTACAAGCTGGAGGTCTGTCCAATTAAATTTTCGTTAATTAACCTCTTAAACTCTGTATCTCTTGCGATTACTTTCTTACACTTCAATGATATCCATTTTGTTATTTTACTTAAAACTAGTCATGTCTTGTGTTTATATAATGAATTGTTCAGCATATGGTTTTGGTTTTTTCGGATTCGATTTTTTTTTAGTTTTTGAAAATTTTTTCTTTCTTTCAAAAAAATGTGATTTTCGCTTAAAAATGCCTGGTATTGGTTTCATCTAAAGAGTGTAAATTATGTTCTCTTCTGGTTCATATGTATATAAAATATTATTATTATTATTATTATTATTATTATTATTATAATTATTAGATTTTTTTTTTTCTTTTTACTTTTAGTATTATTAGTAAATACATTTTACTTTTCAATGGGGATTAGGCACTACAGTGTGTGTATTTTTCGGTTTTATTTATCATCAATTTTTTTTATCTTTATCTTTGTTTTTTTTCCCTTTTGTTTTCTCAGTGTCTTCTTAAAGAATGTGATAATGATTTATTGAAAAAATAAAAAGAACATATATATATATATATATATATATACATTCTTACGGTTTTTGAGCAAATCAGAATAAAGTTTTTTTTCTTTTGTTTATAAGCTTTTCTTATTTAATTATTTGCCTTTTTTTTTTTATTTCCTTTTAAGAAAAATTGGTTCTATTTTTCTGTTTATTGGGATTTTTCTTTTTGTTGGTTTTTGTTTTCTTCGATTGTTCGCTTTAAAACCGAGAAATTTATTATAAAAAAAAAAAAAAAAATAAGAAAATAAAAAAATAAATAAATAAAATAATACATATGTACAATGTATATTTTTAAAATGTTTTTAAAAATAATTTAAAAATTAAGTAAATGCTTTCTCATTTTTAATTATTTACAAATGATTTTTGTTTGCTTGCAATGCTTTGTAATCAATTCATTCAATTTTTTGTTGTTGTCAATTATATAGCTTTTATCTTTTATCGTTTATTTACTTTTTTTATTTTATTTTTCAATTAATTTGTATTATTATTATTATTTTTAATAGCTTGGCACTTAAATTATTATTATTATTATTTAATTATTTTTTATTTCTTCATGGAAAATTATTTATAATTTATTTCACTTCTCACTTTAATTTATTGTGTGTTTGCTTGCGTTCCTTTTTTTTGTTTTTTTTTTTTTTTTGGTTTTTTGTTGTTTTTATTGATTTAAATAAATTTGAGCTATTTGTTGTTCATGTTATTGTTGTTATTGTTCATTTATATATGCGGTTTAACTGTTTTAAAAAAAAAAATTTTCTTATTTATTTTTTTTAGTTGTTTTTTTGTTTTGTTTTGTTTTGTTTGTTTGCTTTCTTTGCGTTTTTCTTTTTAAAAATCAATCTATTTTTAGTTTTCATTTATTTTCATTTATTGTATTGAAACCAATGTTTTATTATTTATTAATCAGTTCATAACTGTTTAACTATGTTTTGTATGTAACGGTTATGTTATTTGTTTTTGTTATTATTGGTCATTAGTACAAGTTTCTGGTAACACAGTTTACGTATATTAAGAAATTCTATAGAAATATTTTTTTTTTATTAAAAATATTCATTAAAAAAATGATTTCAACACAAATAAGATTTGAGTGGCTTTGAAAAGGCAAAAAAAAAAAAACAAAAAAAAACGTGACCTAAATAATTTATTCGCTTGAAATTTTTAAAGATTTGAGAGCAAATTCATTTTCACTTAACTGAGACGATTTGCATTGCCCTCGTCCAGCAAATCAAGTCTATCAATATTGTTGATCGTTTTGAACTCATTTTGGATTAATTTGGCGCAGCAAATAGTTTATGCTAGCTTTCAGTTTAATATTCGCTGTAGGTGGGTGGATGCTTTAAATCTTTATTTGCCTTTTGTGGACGAATACTGACTAATTCTGCATTTAATGCACATGTTTTTTCTACATTTTTATATTAATGTCTAATATGCGTTGCAGATCGCTACTGTTTGCTTCTTATGTCAGCATTTTAAAACTCTCTCAATCTGTGTCCTGCTTAACGCAGAATATATGCCACAAGTTGTTGCGTTGTAGTTTAATTTTTGCTAAAAGCTCATTGGGATTTTATTAATGTCAGCAGACAGACACACGATACAATGAGTCGAAAAGAGGACAATTTAGTATATCTCGGTGATTTCACCTTTTAGAATATTGTTAGAGTTATTTAAATTCATAGGATTTGTTTTCTCTTATACAAGAGTTAACGGCCTAGTCTCACAACTCTACTATGTAGCCATTTACATCTCGTCCGGTTATATCATATCTCCTAAAAATTTGCGAATTCGAGCTAGATATGCTTACTTCGTGCTTCGTCGTGCTTCGTATTTATCAGACTATCTGTTAGTTCCATTCTTAGGCACTATCATGGAGGATAAATGCGCTTTGAACTGATAATTTTTTATTGCCTAGAAATGGAGGGCAACAGCCAACAGTTGCTATTGATTTCATGTCTAGTCGAAGATGAATCAAATAAAAAATAACGACAAATATTTTGTTTTGTGCTAAGAATGAAAACTTATTTGGTTTTGAAAAACCCAAAAATAATATGAAAAAGTTCGACTTTGATTTTCCTTTAAAAAGTATTATTGAAGCAATCAATGTTCGCTTATGGCAATTAGTTAATAGATTTAACGATATCTGTTCAAACATTGACTGAACAAATAAATCTTTTTCGATTTATTTAATAAAGTGAATGGCGTCAGATTTTTGCAAATTGCTGAAGTACGTCCGCATAACATACCTCAGGATATCTCCGAGAGAAAAAAGGAAAAAGTTGATAATGGGAGTTGACAGTGGTGTTGAGAGATATTACTTAATAATTAAATAATTAATAGTTAAATAATACGAAGCGAAAGTTTGATTAAAATTTCTTGTAATCTAAAGTAAAAATTTTATTATGAAATGCAGGCCAATGAGATTGAGATTTCATTTCGACATTTTCAGCAATATTTAGAGTAGCATTGGGAAACTATTTAACTCTTTGAATGCTGCTTCAAACTATTTACAAAATATGTTAAATCTTTTGACTTTTTTTATACCTATCAACGAAGAATGAGGGATGTAGTCATGTTTTGAAAAGGAGGCTGCAAGCAACCCGTAAAGTATATATATATTCTTGATCTTGATCAAATTCTAAACCGATTTAAACATGTCCGTCTGTCTGTCTGTCTGTCTGCGTAATGTTTTCCACAGACACTCATTCATGGTCGCCAAGTCGCCCGGTGATAGTCTTCAATTTAGGCACAAAAATGGGATGTTCTTATACGCGAAAATTGGGCAAATCGGTTGAAGGACGCGACCATAGGACAACGTGAACTGAGATCGCGTCAGTTTTCAAAAATCTAAAAAATGTGGTTTCTTTTTTCGTTACTTGTAAACCAGAGCATCGATACAAGGATAAGAATTTGCATTTACATTCTGTGGGCCCACATAGGCCCATATAGGCTTAACAAGGTTTTTGCAGAGTACCTAACATCTTCCGGCATTGATTTGTGCTTTGATGTTGTTTTTACGAAAGTAGTTCACAATTTTGTTCAAGTTTCTTTCGTTCGTTTTCAAGCATATGCAGCTAGCTAGCTATTCCTTAAAAAGTGTAAGCTGATGTGCTACAGAAATGTGTTTGCTAATCGAAACATATTTGAAAAATTGGGTAGAAATTATCTGTCACTTTTTAGAAAAAGAGTGTACAACGCTATGAATAAATAGAGAATGTCTTGAGAATGTTATGTTAATTTTGTGTTTTTTTCTTCCTTTTCAAGAGATTTGTGCGACTCGAATATTATTTGTGTTGTGGAATTGCTTTTAAGAAAGGAATTTGCGATTTTGTTCAAGCTTTCTTGCGATCTGCAGTCGCTTGAATCATCGTAAAAAGACGAAAAATGAATTACTTAAATGAAAAACACAAACAAGAGAAAATAATAAAAAAAAAAAACCGAAAACAAAAGACAACAAAAATCGTAATTAGACATATGGTTATCTTAATGACAATGTTGATAATTATAATTATAAATATTTAATGTCCTATATATCTGTACATAGGTACGTATATTGAGTATGTATTGTAAAAATATTTGATTTAAAAAATTGTTTAAGAGAAAGATAATGAAAATTTGTAGAAAAAAAACAAAGTTTAAAATGAAGGCATCTGAAAATAGGGTACTAAGGAGGTAAGAGATAAAGTGCGATTGATTGATTGATTGGTTGATTGACTTAATCACATATAAGCTACGGATGATTGATTATGAAAAATCATGGTTATGGTTAATTATAAGGTAAATGAAAAGGCATTCGGTTGGTTGCTTGGTTGTTGTTGTTCATCATCTTCTTTATCTTCTTCTTATTATTTTTGTTCTTGTTGTTATTGTTATTGTTGTATATATATGTATGTATACTGCTCTCTTGCTCTGTACTGTAAACTATTCTTTATATATAGTATATATATATTTAATGTCTTGAATATATATTTAAGTAAGGTTTTGCACTATTTTCTTAGGTAATCTGGGAAAATTTGAAAATATTAAGAAAAAAAAATCAAAACAATAAAGAAAATGTTTCTCTAAAAAATATTTTCTCACATCACTATTGGGTTTGATTGTAAATAATTGCCTTTTTTATTTGTATGTATGTAGTTATATATGTCTATGGAAGTGTGTGTGTGTGTGTGTGTGTGTGTGTGTGTGTGTGTGTTTGTTTCTTCTTCTCCTTCTTTAACATTTTTATATCAATTTGTTGTTCATTTATAGTGTGTGTTTATTCGCATTTACTGTTTCTTTTTTTTTATTGTTTTTGTTATATTTTGTCTGATCTGAGCTATTTTTTGTAATAGAAAATACGTTTAGATTTTTACTATTTTTTTCTTTTTTTTCTTTTGCTTTAAATATAATTTGTGTTAATTACTTTTATATAAATATTGGTACTATTGTTGTTATTGCTGTTGTTGTGGTTGTTGTTGTGTTGTTGTTGTTGCTGCTGTTGTTGTTGTTGTTGTTGTTATAGTTAAATTGGAAGAATCTGTAATAACCCTGAGCCTTTTTCTGCTATTTCAAGTTTATTGTGGTTAAATATGTTTATATGTATTATACTTGGCCTATGTATGTTAAGAGTGTGTACGTGTGCTTTCATTCTCATTCTTATTTATGTTTTTGTTTCTCAGTTTTCTTTGTAACAAATAAAATTCTCAATTAGTTTGTAGCGTTGTTGTTGTTGTTGGTTTTGTTGCTGTTTGTAGTAGTAGTAGTAGTAGTAGTAGTAGTAGTAGTAGTAGTAGTAGTATTGTTGTTGCTGGTGTTGTTGTTCTTGTTGTTTTTGTATATTTTATTTCCTTTTTTTTTGCTTCTTTGTGGGCTTTTCAATGTAATTAAAATTTGTACATTTTTTCTTATATATGTTATGTTTGTTATGTTTGTCGTAAGAAAAATACAAAAAACAAAACTAAATATCTCATGAAAGAAAAGAAACTTAAAAAGAATTAAAATAGAAAAAAAAAAATAACGAAAACTTACAAACCGATAAAAATCGAAAGTTAAACCGAAACGCGTTGAGCCAAAAAGTATTCGAAAAAGTTTTTCATTTCAATTTTGTATTCTTTTGCCGAAACTTGTTGTTTGTAAGTTCAGTTTGTTTTGCTGCCGAAACTTGTGTTTTTTGTTCTTATTTCATTTTTGATTATTTGGATTTTGTTGTTTTGTTTTGGTTTCATTTGGTTTTGTCTGGAGTGGGAGAAAGAGAATTTAAATCGTTTTTGCTTTTTATTTACCAAAGTAGTTGTAATATGAAATTTCGATCATTGTTTTTGAATTTTTTTCTTTTTTTTTTGTTTCCTTTTTTTCTTGTATTTCATTTCGATTTAGGTGCCAAAGCTTATTAAATTTTGTTTCATTATTTTTTTTTTTTTTTTGTTTTTTTTTGATTTTTAATATTTTTAAATTTTGAATTTTTTTTTTTTTTTTTTACATTTTGCTTAATATTCCTTCTTCTTTTGTTTTCAATGATAATTTGTTGCTTTTCAAAACAAAATTAAAAAATGTTTCTCTTTATTTTAGATATTAAAAAAAAAAAAAAAAAAAAAGAAAAAAAAAAGATTTTTTTTTTTTTTTTTTTTTTTTTTTTTTTTTTTTTT
>KK499770.1:1733234-1788234 GCA_000688715.1 Glossina pallidipes
AAAAAAAAAAAAAAAAAAAAAAAAAAAAAAAAAAAAAATCTTTTTTTTTTCTTTTTTTTTTTTTTTTTTTTTAATATCTAAAATAAAGAGAAACATTTTTTAATTTTGTTTTGAAAAGCAACAAATTATCATTGAAAACAAAAGAAGAAGGAATATTAAGCAAAATGTAAAAAAAAAAAAAAAAAATTAAAAATTTAAAAATTTTAAAAATAAAAAAAAAAAAAAAAAAAAAAGTAAAAAATAAGATTATTATTATGCTTACTGTTGACCTTGTACAGTTGGTAAAAGATAAATAAATTCGATTTCTCTAACTTGAAGTGTATATATACATATATATATAAAAAAAAAGAGAAAAAAAAAAGATAAATGAAAATGTTTTATAACGAGTTGTCAATAAACAAATGAAAAGAGTTACTTGGACATATTGCAGAATATGTTTACCGCTAAAGACCTTTGCATTGTTTATCATTTATCACAGGCTCAGTTTAAACCTCATTCGCATATCGTTATACGTTACATCTTGTAAAATAAAACCTTTTGTGTCTTAGTATATGAATTCGATGAAACTCCGTAAAAACTATTAAAAATGTCTTTTAGTGATATGTTGTTTTTTTTATATATGTTGTCACAAAGTTTCGGGAGTTTATATCAAAAAAGTATCAGGAATCGAATTTGATTTAAGCTAAAAATCATTTTTTATTTGAGTTAACGAATTTGTAAAGGAGGCAGACTATGCCAATTTGGAGGTCCTTGCCTGAATTAATTTGTTTCACTAGACTAGATTTTTTACGTTTGATTTGTTTTAGAATTTTATACGTAAAGGAAAAAATCACGGGCCACCATTAAATACCCTACACCATATGTATAGTTATTATATAGTTAACGACTTTTCAAAGTAAGGCGTTATATAGGAAGCGATCGAAAAAGTAGTTCGATCCGATCCATTTTTCATAGTGTTTGTCCTTAAGCCAGAATATTTCAGTGCATCAAATTTCATTAAAATATTTAAAAAATTGTGATCAGTAAGTAGATCACAAGAAAACATGACAGGCAGGCGGGAATATGGACAGACGGAGAGAGAAACAGATACACAGACGAACCGGTAAGCTTACATTGATATAGAAATGGGTTTTTCAATCGGTGTAAAGAAAGGGCCTATCTTGAGTCCTTTTGCGTGTTATGTGCAACAACTTAATTTTCTATCTTTGCACCACAGGTTTAGGGTATAAATATAGAATTATTTGAAATGTGAGAAAGGGCTTAGCAATGGTGGCCTGACAAAATGTGGGCATACCTGTTGAGAAAAAAATGCCGAAGTAAGGCGAACATATGCGTGATTTAATAAGGAGAACGTAAGAGATTCCAACATTTGTAGTAAAGTCCACGACGGTTTGCATTTCGTTTACTTGTCGGTACTTGATTTCAAAAGGCAATCAAAACAAATCACATTTTTAAAAACAATGCAATTTTTTTCTTTTCCTTCAAGTTTTTATATTCTTGTTTTTGATACAGACACGAGTACATGGCATCATTTCAAAAAAAAAAAAGAAAAAAAAGACAAAAGGAGCTTGAATCTCTTGCAAGTAAATCTGAAAATGTTAAACGCGTCATAAATTGATGTAAAATTAATTGGCAGCAGAATACCCTGCAATGCTTGGCGTTATCCAAACCTTGCTTGAATTTCATCTTTGGCAAGGACACCGAATCAGAGAAACGCAAAGTACTCGAACAAAAGTAATTTGTTGAATGAGCAATGAACGAAATCATTAAATATTTATGAAAAAAAAAAGTTCTTTATATGTTCATATATATACTAGCACTGCGACATCAACCGATTTAAAACAAGTGCTTCTTATATATTATTATACCCTACACCATTTGTGTAGTAAGTTTGTGACGATGCAAGAAGACTTGAAATAGATCCGCCCACCTTTTATTTTATTTGTTAACCTTTCCCTATTTGTTTGATTAAACCATATTTTCGACTTAATATCAAGCATGCATGGAACCGACAGTAGATGGAAGCAAAAGAAGTTTTGTTGAAAATTGTCATCAAAGCAATTAGCATCAAAGGCTTTCGGCTTAAGTTCATAGTTGTATGGTATATAGTATTATCAGTGTTTTCTGTGGGTAAAGAAATGCTAACAAAAGACGGACACCGTTGGAAGTTAAGACAACATTGTTTCGTTTCTTTCAAAGTTGCACAAAAACCTTATAGCAGTAAGAAGAAGATTAACTCTAAAAGAATCGCGTACTTTACATCTCTGATAAGCTGCCGGAATATAATAAAGTATTTCATAAATTAATTTATACGGTTTTTATGAAAAACGGGTGGACGGTAACTCGTGTGTCTGCTGAGCATATAAAAGGTCGTAGCTTCTCGGGAATCGTAGCGTTAAGATGCGAGTAAGTGTATAAGACTATAGTTTACGAGTAAACCTAGAATCCGTTCTTGTAAGGAAAGAAAAAAATTGCATTTTTGAAAATGATATGACATTAATTTATAGAAAACTAACAGATATATCGATTTTGGATTTTTGTTTTATCAATATCTTGCCGTTACAGTATGTGTCCTTTCATTTCAATGACTTTCCGTAAATAAACGTAAGAAGCGAAGATGGAAAAAAAGAACAAAAACAGAAAAAATATTTCCCTTTTTCTTTTAAATGAATATCGTGTTCAGGCATCATTTTTAATATTAAGAAATTGATTTAGATTAGCTTAGCATTAGCTAGATTCCTTGCGTTTTTTAAAGCGTTCGCTAAAGTGTCGTTTCGCTTCACACACAGCAAGTGACAAATGCTGAACCATTTTGAAAGCAAAATAAACATAGAATTAACTAAAATTGTAAACACTTTTTGAAAAGAATTAAAAAAAACAAAATAAAACGAATAAATGTGAAAACGAAAACAAACAAGAAATAATTGTTTTATATACACTTCCGAATTCTCTTCGAATTTATTAATGATTTTTATGCTTTTCTTAAATTTTTTTTGTTTATATTTTAAATTTTCTTCGAGGCACTATAAGCTTTATTTTACTTACTCTTTATGTGATTTATTAATGTTTTTTGTTTTTGTGTGTTTGTTTTGGGTTTTTTTTTTGTTTTGTTTTAAATATTATTACTATTTTATGTAGATAAAAATGCTTTATATGTTTTTTTTTTGTTTTTTTTTTTAAGACCAAATGTACAGTTTTTTCGTTAATGAAATGCATTTACTTTGCGGTACTCTAATGATATATTTTTTATTTTCTTTTTCCCTTTTTTATAAATTACGATTATGGTGTGTGCACTACATATGTATACAATAATTTATATTAAATTTTTTTTTTTTTTTTCATTGATTTAATGAACTTTTCCTTGCAAACAAAAACCAACAAAACTTTTATTAAAAAGAAAAAACAAAAATTTTCAGTAAAATAAATAATTTTTTTTTCTTTTTGAGACAGAAAAAATCTTTTAATGCCAGGGTTGCAGATAAAAAAAAAAACAATTAAATTAATGGTAAGTGTAATTGGGTGAGTGTACAAATGTTTGCCTGCTATTTAAATTTCTAAAAATAAATTTCCTAATTTTTTTATATAATATTTTGTTGTTATTTCTTAGTTTTTTTAATTTTTCTTATTTCTGTATAATTTTTCTTTGGGCCAAAAAGTTTTTTATTTTTATTTTTTTTGTATATATTTTTAATAAATTTTGGTTTCTCTAATATGTATTCTTGCTGTTTTACAAAAAAGAAAAAATGATATTTTCTATTAACTTCTAAAAATTGTTTTTGTTATTTTTTATATAATTTTTTTCGTTTTTCGGTAAAATTTTCTCTAAAAATTTTTTTAATTAGCGTGATTTTTTTTTTTTTAATTTTCGCCTTAATTTAGGTTAAATTTTGATAATAATAACAAGGCAACATAGTCTTTAAAAAAGAATAAACCAATTTAAGGAAACAAAAGAAAAAGAAAAAGAACAATTTATTTTATTTTAAATATGTTGTGCTAAAAACCATCTAAGCCAAAATGTGTGCCTATTTTGAAGTATTTTTCATTTATTATTTTATTATTATTATTTTATTAAGAAGAGAGCTTCAAAAGAATTGTAATAAAAATTAATACGAAAACTTAAGTATACCGAGATACTAAAAACAAAAAAAAAAAAATAAAATAAAAAAAAATGGCCTTTCTTCTTCCACTTCTTTTTTTTTTTTTTTGAAAACTAAAAGCAAAAAAAAAAAAATTGAACATTTAATTTCGTTGTAAAATTGGGAAACAAAATGTAAGGAACTTTGTTAAAACAAATATAGTTGAAAAACTAAATTTAAAATTATTACATAAAATTATTTAATACGTTTAATAAGGAACATAAGAGAATTTAAAATTAAATTCAAATTTAAATTAAATTTAAAATTACATTAAGTGCAAGTAAAACGATTGTGGCAAAATGTAAAGCCTCTCTCTTAAGAATGGCAAAATTTGGCTTAATTCACTTAATTTTCCCTACTATACCTAAGTTATGTAAAGGGTTTTCGTCGCTCGCTAATTGAATTTTTGAAATCAATGAAGAATCATTGAGTTTTATGGGAGAAAATTTTGTACCATTTTTTTTTTTTTTTTTACCATGACCATGATCATGAGGAAGGTTTGTGGATGGAGAGACAGAAGTAGAGGAGGAGAATAGTATATGTGAACGTGCGACTTGAAGCAAAAGAGACATCAGGTACCGTAAGAAAGATAATTGCTGGTAAGTGGTTTCAAAGGTGGCCAGTACGGGTAAAGAACAACAAATCGTAGTAGTGTGTCATGCGGTAAGAACGAGTTAGTTGGGATGCTGAGAAAGCCTTGTAGTTCTGTTCAAACACTTAATTGGTGGGCAAATCTCTTTCATCTCCGTACAACCCTTGCCATTACACAATACATATTACGCCGACGCTCAAGGGTATCGAGACTTTTGGACACAACACCATCGCCCATGGAATATGGTAGGAATGCATTTTAATATTAATGCAGAACATCCCCCTTGCACTTTTGTGAAATATCGTGAATTTGAACACTAATAACTTTAAGTTATCATTCTCTCTCTCAAAGAAAATTAATTCTTATTCAAAACCTAAAAATGCCTCTAACAAATATTTCATATCATCTGATTCCTAATAGTGGATGTAAAAAGATGTAAATTCGTAGATCTATTTCCAGACCTCGGTATATGTCTTTTCTTTTTTGTCTATTCAATTACGTAAATTATTTGTTGGAAATGTATGAAAAATTATAGTTTTATTCCGTTATGATCATAAGATCATTTCTTGAAACTTGATATGTACGTGGTGGAATGGGGCTGGACTAAGAATAGGAAGAAAAAAACTCTGATCCCGATACCAATGACAATGAGAGGTGACAAACTTAATTGAAGAGTAACTACAAAACATATAAATAATTGATTAAACGGTAAGTTTGTGTGTTGCCCACTTTTAATGATTGCTATGAGAGCAGCTGTAGTTGTGAAAGTTTGATCTGTGATTTACTTGCCAATGCTTATTTATCTCAGCTATGACCGCCATGCGTCGATTCGCTTAGTTAACACAAGTACAATTTGAAATTAAAAATCCATATATCAACAAATTCAATACAATTGCAAAAGTCCTATGAATTCTTGAAAGCTGCACGCATTTAAAAGTTTCCTTTATACTTTCAAGACTACGAAAAGTTTCAAATCCGCCTTGAACATGTAGTAATGGGCACAGAAAAAGCACTGCTGCTGAATGCATAAATTGTTACACTTACATGTCTTGTATGTCTTTAAAGATTTTCTAATTTTATATAGAGCGCTTTACTTTAACATAAGAATTGAATAGATTTGTCTTTTAATGACATCGAAAAACGAAAGAAGAAGCAATTTAGTTTAGATACCCCTCCCTCCTAGACTTCACAGTCAATCAATGGAGTGATTCGGTGCTTATTGCAAAAGAAACAAAAAAGTTTAAATGACTTATGTATGTAAAGAGAAAAGAAATTTGAGAACAGTTTTATTATATCAAACGATCGGTTAGAAGAACGAAAAAATGTTTTGAGAAGAAACCACAGAGAGACCAAGCTTTTACGCAAGGTCATACGGTTTGTAAAAATGTTAGTTTTTAGTTTTGAAAATATATTTAGCTTTTAAGTGCTTTTGTTTTTTTTACTCGATAAATACAATTCATACCAAGTATTTATATAAGGGTTTGGTGAAATGTATTGAACTCTAAGTAAGATGACAGAGGAGTTTTACGAATCCCTATGTTTGCTAAAATCACTCATTGGAAAATAATGAAAAGTGAGATTAATCAATCAAGATTGTGCGTCGAGCCGAATTTCGGAGATCTAAATAACAAGCATTTGCATTGATTATTACCAAGTCCGCGAATATCATTTTTCTGCTTTGAAAGTTTCTCCATTGTACGACGGCAGTCTGTAGGCAGCTAGCATAACGATAGAGTGAAATCTGTTCAAATTTGTTACGATAATGAGTAGAAAGCCATTTATTAATGTTTGGGAAGAAGAGGAACAGTCTAGGAAAGTATCATCCATCGATTTTTTATTATTGAAATGTTTCGCATTTTAATTATCTCAACTGAAGATGTTTTAACAGCTTAGGGACGGACTTGTCGTTGACTCGTTCTAAATGACACCAGACATATGTTAGAGTGAATACCGCCATCTCATTAAGTTCTTAAATATTTAAAGCTTTACATTTTTCTTTTTTTTTTATCATTATTATTAATAATTTAATGAATTAATAGATGAACACAATGAATTTTAATGATTTTTTTTTTTTTTTTTTTTTTATGAAAGAATGTTTTATGAAGCGAAGATTAAACAAAAAACAAAAGTGAAAATAAATATATGTATATTTTTATTTCTTTTTTTTTATTATTTCTTTTTTTGTCTTTTTGTAAACTAAACACAAAATTAAAGTTTTTTTCTTTCTTGTTTTATTTACTTCATTTTATATAAACATTACAAATTCATTGTGTATGGATTGAGAAGGTAAGGCGGGCGGGCGGGCGGTCGAGCAGGCGGGACAGAAAAGAAAGAAGCGGATAATATTAACTTAAAATTTATTTATAGTTGTGATATAAAAAAAAAAAAAAATTCTTTTAACTTATGGAAAGAATTTTTATAATAATTATAAAAAAATGTTATAACTAAACACAGAGAAATATTAAAACTAAAACTAAATAGAAATAGAAACAGAAGCAGAAACAGATAATTTTTTTAAAGCTTACTTTAAATGATTAAGGAGAACGAATTAAGTTTAACAAGGTTTCAGCAAAATTTGGGTTAAAATCGATATCAATTTTAAAGAAATAATATTTTTTTTATAATCAATTAATTTATTAATTTCATTTATGATGGATTGGACTATAATTGCAATGGAATGTTTTTATTATTTCTTTAAAATGTTTTATTGATTTGTTGAACAATTTCAGTGAGGCTGCTGAGAAAAGCCTAATCAATAATTAAAGGTTTTGCTTATTAAAAAAAAAAAAAAAAAAAGAATTAAAAAAAGAGAAAAAAACAACATTTTTTAATTGATGTGTGTTAAAAAATTTTTTCCTTTTTTTTTCTTAATTTTTCTTAACAATGTTGTTTTATTTTTTTATTATTTATTATTTAATTTAAATTTCTTATATACCGAAAATGTGTTTAAGTTGTTGTTGTTGTTTTAAAAGGCCGAAAATCACAATTTTGTATTTTATTTAAATTTCTTTTATTTTTATTCATTCTTTATTAATAAAAATTTAGATAAATTTGCCTAAATGTTAATTTATTTTATTTTCATAAATATTTTTTCTTTTTTAGATTTTTTTGAAAAATTTTTTAACATCACAATTTTTTTTTTCAATGATTTTGATTAAATTATAATTTTTCCAAGGAAAATGTAATTTTTTTTTTTTTTTTTTTTAAATTTTTCTTCCTAAAAATTTGTATTTTATGTCTAAACTTTGTGGTTATGTTTAACACTATCACAGCCAAATTTTATATAAGCCAAAGGATTGCTAAGCCAAAAGGTTGTTGTTGGTTGTTGTTGGTTGCTTTGTTGTCATTCTAGTTTTTTTTTTAGAAATCTTTATTCTTTTATTTATTTTTTTTTTTTATATGTTATTTATTTATCTTTAATTTTATTTGGTTTTTGAAGAATTTTGAATTTTGAATTTTGTCTATAATTTTGTTTACAAAAAAAAAAAAAAGCAAAGAGAAAATTAAAAAAAAAATCGAACTTTAAGCAAAAACCTTTTTTTTTGGTTTTAATAAAACTTTTTATCAACGCAGCTATCAATTTACAACACCTCTGCTGTGCAAAGGAAAACTTTTACTTTTAAGCGAACTTTGTGAAGATTAAACAGAAATTTTGAGATCGTTTTGGTTTTCGAAAAATTTCTATCCAATTTTTTTTTTTTTGTGTGAAAAGTTTTCCATCACTTACGGCAAGGATTAGTTGTTGATGTCGGTGCTGGTCGGCGCAAAAAAACCCAAATTATGCCTTAAGCAATAATCACATAGCTTGATAGTAATTATTATTAATAACAGTAATAATAACAATAATAATAAATAAATGGCATTTAAAAAAAGGGATGGAGAGGAAAGAAACAAAAAAGAAAACAAAACAATGAAAATAAAAATAAAATAGAAAGCTCTCGCAATCTCTCCTTTACGTTAACACTTCAAAATGTTTTGAAAGTAATAAATTTACAAAATCAAAAAAAAAAAAAAGAAATAAATAAAATTAAGAAGAACGCGTGTTATTGTGCAAATATTTCTTTTCGTTAAATAGATTTTTTTTTTTTCAATATGATTTAATTTTTTTTCCTTGTAAGTATACTTTTTATCATAAATATGCATAAATGTGTGTTAACTCTTTATCTCACTACAATTGAACGTATATGTATATATATCTACATATGTACTTGTATATATATAGTGTATATATTTATATATATGCATGTATGTGGCTGTTCGCGCTGCCGCATGTACATGTGGATAAACTTGTACACACAAACTTAGTATAGCCATGTACATATATACATATATATATATATATATATAATTTATATACATGTATATGTGTATATATAATTACAAAAATACATATATGTATATATGTTTATATATACATATACCTCATGAAGAAATTAAAGTAATCTAGTGTTTGTGTGTCTATGTGGGTGTGATTCTTAAAAAGGTAGGAAAAGAATAACGCAGAATATAATATATGTTAAAAGTAAAGTTAAGAAAAAAAAAATATAAAGAAACAAATTCTTATTAATTTTAAATCTAAATTATTATATATAATTATTATTAATTTTCCTTCTCTTTAATATATTTATATAAATTAATATATGATTTTTATTCTTATATGGTATTTTTTTATTAAATGATTTACTTTTTAAATTTTTTATTCAATAAGTTTTATTTAATATATATAAATATCGTTAAGATCACAGATATTCTATTTTAACTGTTCTGCTTTTCTTTTTTTTTTCTCTTTTCTATGATTATTTTAAGGTGTTTTTTTTCCTTAATTTTCAATAATTTCATCCAAATTATTGTAGTTTGTTGTTGTTGTTGTTACTGTTTTACGGTTGCAGTTTTTTCATTTCTAACTTATTTATAATTTTCTTTTATATAAAATTATGTATGTGTGTGTGTCTGTGTGTATATATATTATAATATATTAATTTTTCTGTTCAATTTTTTCATCTTTAAAGTGTTGTTTTAGTATATGATTTTTTTACAAATTTTTCTGTTTTTTTTTTGTTTTTGTTTTCTTATTTTTTTATTATTATTATTATTTTTTTTTATTGAATTATTTTGGTGAGGAAAAAATAGTATAAATTTTTTTTGTCGGTAATTTTTTAGTTTTGAAAATAAATTGTTGACTAAACAATTTGAAGTTTTCATTTTTAAACAACTTATCGGAACAAGAATTTAATGCATAAAAAAAAAAAAATATAAGCCTAATGAAAATCTAAAAGACTTGTGGGAAAACTTGTGCAAATAATATGTGTATAGACTTTATCAATGTTATAGGGCTATGAGTGTCCCATGTGAAGCCTTAGAAAAAAATATTTTGATCAGCCACTCAGGTATAAAAATAAAAACGGAATGAAGTAAAGTTTTAATTCAGTAAAGTTCTTAGAAATTTTGTTCTTTATTTTTTTATTATTTGTTTTCTTTTGTGTTTTACTCCTCTTGACTTCAAATAATTTGCTAAACCAAGTGCTAATAAATCGATTTAAGGAAACTGAAGATAAGTCAAGCAAAGACCCGAAGAAAAAAATCATAAAATTATTGTTCTTTTTATTTTTACAGGAGACACTAGTAAATAATAATAATAATAATAATAATAATAATGCGACAGATTAAATATATCGAATATTCGTAAAATTTTTTTTTCATTGCATAATTTCAATATTTTCCACATACATATTTTTTTCTTATATTTTCAAGTTTAAAATGCTTATTAAAGCCAATACGAAGATTTATCTATATATGGAACAAAGTTAGCGAAATACTCTAAGTTGTACTGATCCAACGTCAGTGGAAAACATGAGGTGCTACATAAAAACACATTTTATAAGCTAAAGCATGTCTAAATTTTCGCGAACTGTCCAAAGTGCCAAGGATGTGGTGATGACATTGATTTGGGAAATGGTAAAAGGCTTTAATAATATGATGATTATCTGTCAATGCTATCTTTGCAATAGTAGACACATTGCGGGAAAGCATTTTGTTTTCAAGCAAAACTCACTCTTCTAATTGGCTTGAATTAGATTCGATGTGATGGGCCCTTTGTTTCAAAATTGAACCACTAAATCTCTCTTAAGACCGACACGTTATTTTGCATACACAAGAAGGATGGTTAGCTTTAGTTAGCTTGACATAGGTCATCAAGATTTCAATATTTCAAATATTTGAAATATTTACGAGGAAATACGGGGATCGATTTCAATTTGAATTTACGCAAATTTTTCCAAGCTCTCATCAAAATATTGAAATCAATTTGATTCGGTTTTATTTGTGTAGACAAATGAACACCCATAACCATCGATGTTTATTAAGAATTTTGCTATCATTGTGATAAAGTCATAAACACTTTAGAATCATTACACAAGTTTTTTATTTATTTTTTTTTTATTTCTTCTTTAGTGTGTTGTGTTATTTAAAAATGATATACAGATAAATAAATTCCGCAAAATATATTTTCAAATTCTAGCTATTGGTGAAAAAAACAAAAAAACAAAATGATCACTTTAAATATGTATGTACGTATGTATCTATGAAAATCTGTTAAATATGTATACATGAATGTAATAAGTTAGCACCAATTATATTGTTTTGTGTGTATTGTTGTATGCATTGCGGGTAAATTAACGAGATGTCGAATTCAATAAAGGTGAACGAATATACATATATCCTGAACATCTTCATTTTCTCTCCTAGCATGAATGAATGAATATTCAGCAAAACACTGACTGCTACTATGGTATAAAATTTCAACTATTTTCATAAAAATTAAGAAAATAAAAAAACAAGAAACAAAAAGAAGCACGTAACACATAAATGATATATCTATGTGGGCAAGAAAAACAATTATATTTTTTTATACATATGTATGCATATATATGTATATGCATACATTTGCATACGTTTCGGGATATTTTGCTGTAACAACCAATAATTTTTGTTTTGTGTTTGTATGTATGCATGTATGTATATATGTATATATGTATATATGTATGTATGTATGTGTGCATGTGTGTGTATGTGTGCGAGCGTGTGTGTGGTGAACAATTTTATTCAAGTTAAAGGAGATCTTTTTACTATTGAAAGCAATGCACATCAGCTTATGTAACATATGTTTGGGAAACGTTTGCTCATCTCTTCGCCGAAGCTGAACATAAGCAAGCATATAAAGAATTTAAATGTCGCAAATGTTTGTAAGTAAACCCAATGTGTACGAAATGCAATTCAATAGTAGCTCTGTCTCTCTCTCTCTCTCTTTCTCTCTCTCTCTCGCTTTCTCTTTACCGTCTGTGTTTTATAAACGTATAAACTTCCCATTAAGTCTTTTAAAAGACAATATATGTATGTAGATAGGTATAAATATTTAGCAATAACGTTTTTTTTTTTTTTAATCTATGCATAAATGTATGTCTGCATGTATTTATGTATGTATGTATTGTGAGTGTATATAGATTAAATTCTTGTTTCATTTTATTTTCCTTTATTTAAAAAAAACAAACACAGTTTAACTGTGCTTGCGTGTTCCTCATGTATTTTAGATTTTGGTATTTTTCATCTTTTTAATGTACAAGTGTTTATTATTAAAATAATAATAAATAATTAAAAAAATTTTTTGAATAAATCAGTAAATTGATTCGTTTCCACTGAAAATTTATACAAATTTTTCCTTTTTTCTGTAATTTTGTTTTTTTTTTTTTAACTTTTTGCTTAAGAGGGACTGAGTGTTTAAGTATTATTTATAAATATTATTTTATTTTCTTGGTATATAGTTTCAAAGTTGTTTTTGTTATTATTTTAAAAAAATCTTTGTTTCTTTCAATGTTTCCGCCTGTTTTTAACTAAATCTATGTATATGTGTTGTCTATCCCTTTCGAAGGGAATAATTTTATTAATGTATATATTCATTAATATTTATATATACATATTCATATGTGCATATACATATATATATATATATATATATATATATATATATATATACATATTTGCACTTATGTCTCTGTACACCTAAATACATAGGCATATATGTATGTATATGAGTTGTAATTCAAAATGATGTACACATTCATTCATTAAATGTGAATTTTACGATATTTTTCTTTTTCATTTGAAGTTTCTTCTTCTTCTTATTATTATTATTCTTTCATACATTTTGAAAATAATGTATGAAATTTTAACAATACGCGCGCATATATATGTAAAAAAATTGTCTGATTTAGTTGTTAAGTAGTTTTCTTCTCGATCATTCAGTTACTTCCTCCGTTATTATTAAAAAAAGAAAAATAAAAGTAAAAAAAATATTCAAAAATAAAAATAAACTTATCGAGGGCTAGTAGTAGTAGTAGTAGGTAGGGTAGGAGTGTTTGCATATGTTTCTGTATACATATATATATATGTATATATATATATATATATGTATTTATTTATATATATATATATATATATATATATATATTTGTATGTGTGTGTGTGTGTGTGTGTGTGTGTATGTGTGTTTGTATTCACATGTAACAACTTTTTATGTATATTCGCTCAATAATTAATAATAATAATTTAAATTATTATTATCTGTTATATTCCTGCTGCCGTTGCTGCTGCTACTGCTGCTGTTGTTACTGTTGTTGTTGCTGTTGTTATTGTTGTTGCTGTTATAGTTGTTATTGTAATTATAATGATTACTATTGTTGTTGTTATTATTATAGTAATAATAATAGTAATAATAATAATTTAATAATAAACTAAACTCGTTTCACTATTGCGGCAATTCATCCTTTGTATCGACCGGACTTGGTGACAAAAATTTTCTAGCATATTTGGGAAAATGTGTTTTTTCATGTGCTTTCAATATCGTTGATCGCGAAAATGTCTTTCCGCACATATGACACCGAAAGGGACGTTCACCTAAATTGTAAAGATTGTTTTCTTGTTTTATTTTCATTTTATTGCAAAAAAAATTTCTTGTTTTTCACGTTCTTTTTCTAAAGGGAAAGCGAAGAATTTCTTATCATATAACTAATCAACTCATATCAATACTTAGGCATTAACAATTGCATGGGAGTGTATCTACGATACGGATCAATTCATAGAGCTTTCATATTCATTATAGACTTGTTGATGCGTCGATCAAGGGTGCATGCTCACGATTCATAGTTTGCTAATGAGAATGTTTCGATAATTTTTAAGTGAATATATGAATGAATCATATCCATATTAAAATTTTTTACCTTTTTATTCAGAATTTAGGTTCGACACTTTAAGCTCGGCGTTTTGAAGATTTTTTTAAAATTCGAACTAAAAACATTATCCAGGCAAGGGTGCATTCATTGCTCTATAAGCTAATGTGAAGGCTTATATCAGGAAAAATTCGAAGAATATACAACTTTGTAGTTGATCAAGGCCGACTGCTGCATACTCTTTTGAAAGATTTGTATATGGGAGCGAGTAGACCCATAAATAGCCCAACTTGGTCTAACTGTAGCACATTATATTTATATATCAAATCTTAATTCCACTGATCAATGTTTTTTGTAAGAACGTTTATAGGGCATGGTGATGAAGAAATCGTTTCCTCTGATCCAGATTTTCTATATTCATTCGGTATCCCTTAAATACTATAATTGAGGGATTTTGTCGAGAAATATTAAAAACGAAAATATTTTTCCGTATAAAGAAATTTTCATGAAAAATGATTCGATTCTGAAAAATTATTCTCAATTCCTTGAGTCAAAACATGTGAGTATTTTAGGTTTTGTCAGAACATCTCTAAAAATGCGATTAGAAAACGCATTGGCATGCATTAGGCAGACAGACAGACAGACAAGCTTTCGACGATTTAGAAAATGATTCTTCAGGGTTCGATATAATAAAAGTCGAGTCTATTTTTAGATCTTCTCGGTGTTGCATAGGTCGGCACAAACCTAATACACCCTGCACTGCAATTGATGGACGGTACAGAAACAGATATAATATCAAACGATGGCAACATTAAGTTACTGCTTTTGCAATTGAAAGATGACTTATTTCCAATTTTTCGAGCTAAGAGAGGAACTAAAATATTTTGATATCGCAAAAGATTACCGCGCGTTCAAGTTAAAACATCTAGACTACGAACTATTGCTTAAGTATTCGTAAATTTTTTCAACTATCGGCAGTAAAGAGTTTTAGCTTCGTTTTAGAAGAGAGGGATACGAATATTTACGGACTTTCAAAGATGTTCAAATAACCGATCACTCAATGGGTTTTCGGTCGGACACATATATAGCAACATTGTTGACAGAATCAGATGATTTCTGATTTCAAACGACACGTGTCAAGATTTCATAACAATCTGGCGATTAGCTGACAGATGACAGTTGTTTTAATGGCACTACCTTTGTTATTTTCGAAAAAATGCAAAGCTCTGAACTTCGTTTGTTGATTCAACGTTGTCTTTATGATGAGAGAAAATGTGACTAACAACCAGCATTGGCTTGAAAGGTGTTATGGCAACTCCTCGCTGTCGCAAAAATAAACTTTGTGAGTGATTTGCTAATTTTACAGAAAACATGTGGAAATCTATGACCTGGAACGCTCTGTTCGACCGAATTCGGCAGTTGTTTCAAAAAGCATAAGAAAAATGCACAAAATTGTTTTGGAAGATCGAAAAATGAAGCTGTGTAGGACAGCTGACATCGTAAAAATATGAAGAGGCAGCCCATTCACCATTTTGCGTGACAATTTATCAACGAGAAGGCTTTATTCGATATAGGTGCCATTCAGATGAAATCAACAGAATATTTTCATACTATATATGGCTGGTTGGACAATGGAATTATCATTACGCTCCAGAGCCAAATCGATAATCAGCCGAATGAACAGCAATGAGAAAAAGTCGCCCAAAGTAACCAGAAACTTAAAAGTCACTTGGTGAGGTTATGACTTCCGCATGATTATCGTGAAATGGGGCAAAAGATCAATAGTGAATATTATGTAGCAGCGTGTGTTTTAATGATGCAACTACAAAAGAGAGGCGAGCTAGACCGACTCTTACACTCTTTTTAGAGTAAAATGATTTATGTGTGTCTTCACCGCAATTGTTTTGAAAAAAAAATTCTCTTCTATTCCTATTTTCGGACAAAAAGAAAAAAAAAAAAAATGATGAAAGAGTGTTTTCAATGGGCTAACGTTGTGTTGTCTGTCGTAAAAAGTGAAGTTCTCACGAGCGAAATGAATGTTCGGAATTGAAATTTGAACCTAAGCGAAGTATTTTTAGTTGCACTTGATTAAATTCTTTACTTTCCCTTTTGCTTTTTATGTAAAACACGTAAAAGTGAAAATTGTTATTTACTACTCACCTGTATGTACGCGACAATGATCTTTCATATGATGACGTAATTTGAAAGCTTTACCACAAAATTCACACTTAAACGGTCGATCACCTGTATGTACCGGCAGATGTGTGATCAGTGAGGTAACATCAGGAAAACTTTTACCACAGAACTTACACAGCACAACACTATTCGGATCACTGGAGCCGCCAGCTGACGGCGAGGCAAGCAAGGACGAAGCGGATGCTGAGGTGGAGGCGGCCGCTGCTGCCGCAGCTGCTGCAGCCGCGGCAGCTGCAGCTGACGTAGACGAACCAGCGCTACTTAATAATGATAAGCTGCTGCTTGAACAACCGCCATTTCCGGAAGGGCCGCCGCCACCACCACCAGCACTGCCGCTACTGCTGCCCAAGCAATCGCCGCGGCCACCGCGACCTGAGGATGAACTACAGCCGCCGGCACCACCACCACCGCCACCACCTCCACCGCTACCATCCAAATCGAGGCTACGCGCCGTACAACCTGTTAGACTTGAGAAGGCCGCACAGCCACCGGCCGCTGCAATAGCGGCCGCAAAATCCATATCCATGGCTACCGCGGCAGCTGCAACGGCAGCTGCCTGTTCTTGGGGATCACCGCTAGCACTGGCAGCCATGGCGGCATTCATTTGATATGCCAACGGTCCCATGTTCAGGTCATGAGCTAATAGGTGGGTGTGCAGTAGTGGGTGTGTGGCGGTTTCCCGATATTCCAGAGTTTTGAGCGAGTGTGAGAGTATATGGCGCGTTAGTTTACTTTGATGCGGAAAAGCGGCACCGCAATACACGCAGGTGTAGGGTGGCGGCGTTTGCGGTTGCTCGTGAGCGTAACTGGTGCCAGTGTTGCTGGAAACGGTTAACGAGTTACCAGCCCCACTACCACCAACGACACCACTGCCTCCGCCCCCGCTCATACCGTGAGGCGATTCGGACGTTTCCTGGAACAACACCAAACAAAAATCCAAATGTCAACTTCTTTTGTTTTACTTTTGTTTTGTTTTTTTTTATTATTTATTTTCTTTCTTCTGTTTTTTTTTTTTTTTTTTCTTAAACTGCTTTTTTATATCTTTTGCCTTCATAGGAAACTTTTACTTTAATTCATTCATTTTGCTTTCTTTGTCGTTTTAAACGAATTTGTTAGAGAATTACTTTTGATTTTCGCAAAAAAAATTAAAAAAATTGTTATTTGTTAAGAAAAATTAACAGAAATTAATGAATAAATAAATAGAGATACAGGGAGAAATGTGAAGGATTTTCAAAGAATTACTTTTAGCAAACTATTATTATTTATTATTATTATTATTATTAATTTTTTTTTTTTTTTTTTTGGTAAAAAAGAAAAACAAAAATTATAGAAAATAAGGAAAAGGAAAAAATTATGCATTAAAGAATATTTTTTTCAAAATTATTATTAATTTTCGAATTTCTTTTCGATAGTATATCAAACATTCAATGAATCAATCAATCAATGCTTCTACTACAAACTACGAAACTTGTTGTTCTTCGATTTGATTTCCAAAAAAAAAAAAAACAAAAAAAAAGACAAGAGGGTTTTTCAGCTTTTCTGGAGCAAACGTTGCTGTCATTTCATTAAATACTTTTTTGCTTTCCTTAAAAAAAAATCTCTCAAGTATTTAAAATTAATATTTTAAATTTTTCTGCTAAAAAAAGAACAAAATTTTGTTTTTCATAAAAGTTTTTTTTTTTTTTTTTTTTTTTTTTTTTTTTTTTTTTGCAAGAAGTTGAATTTCGATTTTTGTTTGGGCGCCGTTTGAAACGTTTTCGTTTTTATATGAATTTTTACTTTTGGTTTGTTAATTTTTTTTTGCTTATTCTTGTACTTTGTGATCAAAACTCACGCACTTTTTGCTTAAACCTTTGGGTTTCATAGTTTTTTGTTTGCGATTGCGTTTACGGTTACTGTTACGGTTTTCTGTTTTGTTGCTTTCAGTTAATTTGGTTTAGACGAAACAAAAAAAAAACTTAACTTTAGAGTAAAACGCGTTGCTTCGCTTTTCAGTTAAATTGTAAATGATATCTGGTTCTGTTCCAAATAAAAGTATAATAAAAAAGGTACAACAACAAAAATTAATGAAAAAAGAGCGTTTGATTTATTTGTCGTGGTTTCTGCCAAATATTTCTTCCAATTCAATAAAAGATATAAAAAATTAATTTAAATTTTGAAATTTTCCAAATTTTTCCTTTTTTTTTTTTAAACAAAAAGAAATATATAAAATTTTTTAAAACTTAAAACAGCTTTTCTTCCTTTTGCAAAAAATTTTGCTTATGTCTTAAAAGCCGAATTAAAAATTCAGAAAAAAAAGAAAAAAAAAGAAAAAAATTTTGTATAGATTTCTTCACAAAAATATTTATTTTCAAGAAGTTTTTCCACAGAATTTATTTTCCTTTGTGTTTTTATGTCTATATAAAAAGCAATTTTAGAAAAATAAATAGAAATGTTTTTTTTTTTTCATGAAATAAAAAAAAAATTTTTTTTTTTATTTTCTTTCAAAATCATTTAATAAATGCTTTGTCTTTGTTTTTTTTTATTTTTTTATTTTTTTATTTTTTTATTTTATTTTTTTTTATAACAAGTCACTCTTTTTTCAGTATTTTGTCTTACTTCTTTTTTTTGTGGAATAATTTTTATCTAAATATATTTATAATTACTTTTAAGGCTTTTAATTTATTTATTTATTTATTTATTTTTTTTTTTTGTAATTAAGTAAATAAAATATTAAGTGGAAAAATTGAAATAAAACAACAACAGTTTAATTATGTAGCTTAGCCATTTCCAAAAAACGTAGATCAACTTCTTGACAATATTTTCATTATATTTTTTTAATTTTTTTTTTTTTTTATTTTGCTTTTTAAAGAAATAAATTAAAAACTTAATGCTGAACTAGCTTTGAAAATTTTGTTTAATATTTAAAATATTAATTTTAAATTTGTTTTTTTTTTTTTTTATTTGTCGATTGATAAATGTTTTTTGTCTCACAGATTTGCAAATTGGTTTTTTTTTTTTATTTTTTTTAAAATTTTTTTTTTTTTTTTTTTATTTGTCGATTGATAAATGTTTTTTGTCTCACAGATTTGCAAATTGGTTTTTTTTTTATTTTTTTTTTCTAAGTAATTTTATTAAACAAGTTTTTGTGGATATCATGCGCGACTTCTATCGCACAGCAATTTGTTCTTAAATATAAATCTAATCGAAAGTTTCGCAGTATCAATATATTAATTTCATGATTTCATAAAGGTTTCAAAAACCATACTTCAGAAAAGCAACGATACCTTTAGAGTATTGAGAGAATTCTATTATCAAATAACAAATATTTTGTGGTCAAATCCTTTCTATGAACATTAAATATAAATTATTAAGAATAAATGTGTGTCAATGACTCCACAAAATATGTAAACAATGACAAAGCCCCATCGATCATAAAAGCTTGTCTAAAAGAAACTTTATTTTATTTTTATACCGTACACCGTTTGTGGTACAAGAGGATATGTAACACCGGATGTATGTAACACCCAGAAAGACTTGGGATAGACCCAAGTCCTATGTACCGATCGATGCAAGGTCGCCTGTCCCTCTATCCACCCGTTCATCTTGTCTTTTTAGTTTTCAAACTACACGTCGCAATTTTTGGTGATATTGTAATGAATAACGGTACATCGACATGTTTTTACCCAAAAAAGACTCTTATTGAAAATGGTTCAGATCGGACAATTTTTTCGACCACTTCCCATATAATGCCTTATTTTGAAAAATCGTCACATGAGTAACTGCTGGTTGGCGTGGAGTTATTTCTATCATTCTCATTAGTTTGAGTTCAAGAATCAACTATGGGGAACGAAGGGCTAATTCCCAATTACCAAGGGACCAAGGGACAAGTATGGGGCAATCAAGTTTGTCTAGCAAGTTTCACATCTAAGTAGGAAAAACAGCCAAACGTATTTTTGTATAATTCTTCGGGAATTATAAAACAATGATAACTATGCAGCAACTGAGTGATAGCATAAGCAAAAAAAAAAAAAATCACCTTAGTCGCAGTATTATACATAATTTAGCAGTTATAGACATTAATTTAATTTGACCTCTTATGAAAAAAGCGCTTGTTGCACGAAAATATATTATTTAAGGTATTGCTCATCGAAAGAGCAAACATGCTGCCTTTCCTACAGCATATTAATTTCGTGTCGAGAGACCTATTGTTCTTTTAGAGATATCCACCTAAGCATCCTTACTCTTGATCACAAGCTCTCACAGGAAGGGAGACCCTGCTAGGATATGTACTATGAGATCAATTAAGCCTGTTGTTAATCAAAAGCGCCAAGTAGAGCCTGGCGAATACCGAGAAAAAGACAGGACATTTCGGTGCAGTGCTGCTAACGTTTACTGGGAGAGTTTTATCATACGGGACCGGATGTCACCATGCTGCGAAGATATTAAGGCTTTTGGTATTTTACTTTTATTTTGAATTGAGCAAGAAGAAGTAATGGGTTTTGCAATTGGGGTGTTTTTGGTACAGCAACCAACCTATGCAAGAGACAAGGTGCTGCACATTTGTCAGCTGGAATAGTTAGTTCATGTGGAGTAGTCGTAATTTGGCAAATGCTCATAGATGCGTGGAATGAATCGAAGACATCACAATTCATTTCTAGATACAATAACAATTCAGATAAGTTATCTAAATCGCGAGTTTTGTTAGTTGAGGCTTAAATGAGAAAGAAAAAATTGAAGTCGCACACATAATTTAAACGAGTTAAAGCAATTGTCCAGTGTTTGAGTTAAATGTTGTGTTTGCATGTTCAAGACCCCAATAAAAAGTGGCAAAAGAACTGAAGAAAAGTGTGTTCTACACTAAAAAAATGTTCAATAATGTAAGGATTGAATGAAACTTTTAATCTTTCCTAAGTTGTTGTTAATAGAAATTATTTAAAACATGCACGAAAATGTCTTTAACGCTGAGGAAACAGTTGAACTCTGAACTGAAATCTAATAATGAAACATTATCAAAAAGGGAAGATGACCCAGGAAATTACTCTAAGCAGTTCTATAGGCAGCCCTAACAGTTTTGATTTCGTGCTTGCTTCAAAGACTATCGCAACGTTTACATCATTTTGGAAGTGCGAAAAAAAAAACCGAAACCTTTGCTCAATCGTTGAGGAACCATAACTGTACCGGCTGGACTATGGTTGAAGAATTGGTAGATTTAGCATTTGTAAGAAAGCCGCCGGTCCCAACGTTCATGCTCAGTTCATATCTGGCTATGGCACCACGTCTCGAAATTAAGAACGCTTTAGAGCATGAGGCGGGTAATCAAAGAAAGCTTCTCACGATAGACCTCTCGCATTAATTTCTTTTCAAAAGGACTTGAACGCTTCTATCATTGCCTTAGCTTATGTTTGCCAGCATAATGAAGATTATCGCAGTGACATCGAAAGCTTGCGTAACTAATTAACGAAGCCAATTGAAGCGGATGTTATTCGGAAATCTACGAGTATAATAATTCCGATGCTCAAGCATTGTTTTGAATATCAACGTGGGTGGAGTACAGCAATAGAGTTTTGTTTATAAATTATGCAACGAGGGCGTAGCTGCAATATTCAATGATATCATCAAGCTAGTTCTAATGCCCGAAGGAATTCATGCACATTTTATCGACAAGGATGGCAGAGAACGTTATACGACCAACACTGACTATTGCAAAACTTTGGAAAAGAAACTGAAATTGTTGTCGTACTCCAAATGATGCATAACTGAACATTTTCAGAAGGCTTGAGCAAATCAATGTTAATCTTGAAACGGATCAAATGTCGTGTAGGCGGCCACATTTATATCCATGATTGTGTACCACTTGTACGGAAGCCATGCTTTTACCTAATGCTACAGTTAAATATTTTCAACGATTATTATATTGTGTTATGTCCACGTTGGATCACAAAAAATATTTTTGTACATTTTGGCTCCCGACCATTAAGGAGCGCGACTTTCTGCGGGCAAATTTAATAAATAGCGACCTCTATTAATCTTTCTTTCTTCCTTCTCTTCGATAGATAGAAAACCCTTCGACTATTTTTGTTTTATGTTATATGACTACAGATGATGACTTTTCTTTGGTTCCCGTAGAATTGTATCAAAACTTCGATTTATATGCACTTGTTATCATTTTTTATATCTTTGAAAAATGATAATTATTTTCTCATTACTATTATTTATGTTTTCTAGCATTTCACATTAGTTTATTTAGGCGAGCACAGGCGAAACACATGACCCTCACATAGGTATAATCGAAAATAACCCCCAATTTGTAATCGCTTCTTAGCGAAACTTAGTTTTGTTTGCAAGCATGCCGCAGCTGTTTTATGTCCTATGCTTTTTAACATATTTTGTTGAATTCCCAGTTGTCGAATCAAAATTAATCCGCAACATCTTTAATCACAAGAAAAGGAAAAACGATGCTTTACTATGCCTCCACTTTTTTTTTATTTATTAATTTATGAAACGACCAATTATCCGGTAAGTGAGAAAGACAGTTCCAAGCGATGGTAAATATTTCAACTGTAAAACTAGCTAACAAGTACGTGTTAAACAAATTTTGGAATAAATGCCCTAAGAAAACAGTCGATTGGGGTTCGATCTACAGATCGGTTGCGTGTGAGGCACCAAATCCGACTTTTATTCATGCAATTTTGCCATTACAACCATTAACTTGAGATTCGATGTTCTTGCTCCAGTATGAGCAAACTCGGCAGCCAACGTGCAATAGGCTTTTCTTTTTCCATCCAATATGTAACAAATCCTGTCCATAATTTCTGTATGGGTGTCATATTCCATGTGCCCCTGTTAAAAAGCGATCGCAAATAAACCATTTACACTACCAATTAGTCTTTTTCTTGGAAAGCGCGAAATACATTTTAAACATTATCGCTTTCGAACTATGAACGAGATTTGAGTCCGAATTACGACAATAAAACGTACCTTTCTGATTTTAAACGGGTAATTATCGCACAGAGGCGAGAGCATTCGCTTAATTAATCACTTTCCGGCGAATAGGAGAGCATTACCGAAGTCTCCTAAACAAATAGAAGACTCTGTCATCAGACATTTAAAAGCGAGGAAAGCTCTGGTCTTTATTTTTATACCTTACATCAATCAGTTTTCGTACACGGATATATTGAGTTTGCGCGGATGTATGCAACACCTATAAGGACTTGCGATAGGTCCGCCTTCTTTCATTGCGAAACGATTTAAGCTTGTCTATCCATCTATTGGTCTGTCCATCCGTCCGCCTTCTTTTCTTGTATTCAATATACTGGTCGCAATTTTCGAGATATTCTGATGAAATTTGGTACACTGACATGTCTTGGCACAAGGAAGAACCTCGTTGAAAATGTTTCGGAGTGGACAACTTCTTGGATCACTTCTAATATGAGGTCTTATTTTGAAAAGTCGTTATATGAACAACTGTATTAAGCGAAGTAGTATAGGGTCATGTTGAATCATGTTCAATTACAGTGTTCTGACTTGTTTTATTTTCAGGCATTTCAAATTCGGCAATGAAGTGTACCAAGGTGAGCAACAGTAAGAGCAATAAACTCAGACAAATTGATCTCAAATAGTTATCTATTACGTTAACTGCGAACAGGTCAAACTATCGGTCGATATCACTTGCATCGTGCGCTTCTTGATTGTGAAATTGCCTGTAGGTACTTGCTGCTATGAAAGAAAAATGGAAATTAGGCAAAGGATCTCGTCTAAAAACTCCGACGATGTTGTGTTCGACCCTTAAATGCAGGAGACTGACTTTTCAATAAAGCCGATGGCCTTTAGGGGCTACTGCTTTAAGACTTTAGTCTTAGAAATTGTTCCTGCGGGTAAATTATTAACAATGAATTAAGAACAAAAGTTGTAAGTGGAGGAGGGGGATAATATTGTTAGAAAAGTTATTTGAATACTCAATTAAAATTTGAGATCTTTCAATGACAGCAAAAAGATTTTTTTCGCAAAGTTTGAGCTCCGAATTTTATAATAGTTTTGTAACATAATTATCTATCTCTTTCGCTTCATATTGAATATTAAGTGAAAAATTTAGAGAACACAAATAGCTCGTAATCGGCTTTCGAAAGTGCAATGAAATTGCAAGAATAAGGTAAAGCATTTTACTTTCGCATTCCATGGAACCCAATCAAGCTATGGCCTTACGTTTTTCACATTTCAAGAGAAGGACCGAATATCGAGATTCGATTTAATAATTCGATTAGAGTATTTAGATGATTTTTAACTTTGCTTCACGATACATTTCAAATACTGTCTAATTAGGCATTAAATGCCTTCTTAATAGACATATATATTGTTTTCATTTTGCGTTATTGTCAAACGTTAAATACGTCAATTAAACAAATTAAAGAATTTGTATACAATAAGGAAGTAAGTTTTTATATAAAAAACGCGTTTAACTGCTTTATCTTTTCATGGAATGTGTTTGGCTTGATTCAATTATTCATTAAAAACCAAAAAAGAAAAAAAAAACAACTGAAAATAATTATCTATACCGTCACAGGCATATCGAATTGAAATGCCGTCATAATATATATATAAATATATATACATATAACAAACGATTAGCGAGGTTGTCATAAGTAGTTGGAGATGCAGTCGTAGATTTGCTCTCTAAACCAAATGGGCTTTCATACCTTTTTTTCTTTCTTTTGCAGTTTACTCTTTTTTTAGCACACTGTCAGTAATATCCACAAAAACCATTTAAATGTTTTCTTCTTCTTTTTTTTCCAATCGTATTCTCATTAATATTATTTATCAATTGCCTTCAATTTAGTTAATTAAGAGTAAATAAAATAAGTATTTCAACTATTTTTGACATTCGCATTTGCACATTAATGTTGCTGCCATTTAACAAATTACAACATTTATAGTAAAGAAAGAAAAAAAAAATTTAAAAAAAAAAAAATAAATAAAAAAAAAAAATATAAAACAAGAAAACATATAACCAAAACAGATTACAAAAACCATACATATATCTTTCGTTGACATATCGTATGAAAGAATTAAGTACATCAACATTGAAGTAGAAAAGACAGCCATCGATAAAAAAGATGTTTCAAGAATCATATATGTACGTAGAAATCAATAATACAAAATCATAAAAATAATAATAAAAATGTATAGTTTTCTTGTTTCCATCTTACTCAAATACACACACATACAGCTATAGTGAAGAGATATTTTTCAAGAACATTAATAATAAAACACAAGAAAAAAAAAAAAAAAAAACGATAAAACGAAAAAACCGAAATCGAAATTGAAATTGAAATAAGAAAAAGAGTAAAATAGAGACACATACAGAGACACATTTATCATTTACATAAATAAATAACGATTTATGTAAAAGCGTTCCACATTTAATTAATTATATGTATGCACGTAAATAAATTGATGTTTGTATTGGAAATAAAAGAAAAACTGATTTTTAATAAAAAAAAGAAAAAAAACAAATTCCAAATATCGATTTAAAAATAATTTGTTTTTTTTTTTTTTTTTTTTTTTTTTTATATATATATTGTATTTCATTAAGAATTAAGAAAAAACAGAACACCAAAAGCGCTTTCTTAAGAGAATTTTTGAACTTTTAAATTTTTTATATAGATTTTTTTTTTTTTAATTTTTGGTTTTAATTATCAACACTGCACAGTTTTCAACGTTTAATGCAGAAAATTGACTTTATCAACCCTCTTGTTTTGACTTTATTTTGTAGAAAAAATTTTTTTTTTTTTTTTTTTAAATGAAATATTTATTAAATATATTTAAGAGTTTTTTTGTTTTTAGTTAAATCATATTATAAATAAAAGTAAAAAAAAAAAATAAGTGCATATTTTCAAAATTTACTTAGAAATCAAAATGGGAAAAAGGCTGGAAATTATTTCAGAAGCATGTATAGAATGAAATTGAAGAACTTACTAAAAAAATTTTTTCTTTTTTTTGTTTTATTTATATTACGTTTAGCGTTTAGAAAGTCAAGCTTTAGGATTAAAAAAAAAAGTAAATAAATAATAAAAAAAAGGTTATATTTATTGTGTTCAGTAGGATATCTGTTTGAAAAAGCAAAGTTCAGAGTAGAAAAGCTTTTTTTTTTTCAATTCGAAAAAAATATATTTTAAATTTTCGAAAAATATCAACCTCGCTTTGATCCGAATTCTTTCAAGACTTATAAGTAATGCAAAGATTTTAAATGTGTTAGAGAAGCAGTGGAGGACGAGTCACGTCCGTGAAGATCGTGAATCTTATCAGGTCAAAAATTTTGCATTCAATAATCATCGATTAAATTTCAAAATTTCATAACTTGTTTGAAAAAAAAAAAAAAAAACGTCAATGGCTAAGTGACTAAAGAGATGTGTTGTGTTAGTGAGGACGAGATATGGATACAAGGTAAATGGCTTACAAGGTAAAAATCACTGAGAACTCAAGAGAAGATCGTGCTGAAAATGAAATGGAACAGAAAAAGTCATAGATTTGGGAATGATGCTCAAATTCGTACAGTACCAAAGTGAGTCAAAGAGGAACTTCTCTTAGATGTTAATGATGATTGCACCGGCTTAGTGAGAAAGGCTATATTGATATTTCAACGATGAAAAAGTTCTGTACTTAATTGGTAAACACTGTACCGCAAACAGAGATCCGTTAATATCTAATTGTTATGCTCTAGGAGATACCAAAACAGCAAAAAGAAAATAATGCATGTACTAAGATACTAATTATGTGGTTACTGTAGCCGACTTAGTAAATGTGCTTACTACTTAACTTTACAATAGTACGTAGGATGAATTCAAGATCATATTTCATCTTGTATATGTGTAGACTATTGTAATCGCAACTGTATAATTGCTAGGATGTGGCTAATTGGATCTAGTGTTCATGTTCACGATCATCTTCGGTCTTTGATATACGTTTTTAATGGATATGAAAAATACATTCATATAATATGTTATACCCTCTTACACAGGAATAGTATGCCAAATCCATTCTTCTGCTTGCAATATTCAGAAATTCGCAGTAGCGTTTCTAGAAGAATATGTACATAATGCTCAATCGATTACTTTCAACTTAATCTCTCTGCCGATTTATCGATTCGTTTATCGTCTGCTGTATGCTCCGATGGTTTGGAAAAATTGGAAGGAAAAGCTTCAACTAGACGAAAGCTTGTAAGCGCTCAGTTAATGGTGAAGAAGAAAGGCATTAAACACTTCGCGGAATCGAATATAATTTTCTTACTTTCCTTTTCTTATGTTAGGTGGATGAGTGGATTGAACAACCATCTGTTCGTATCTCCAACTTATTAATAATATGTATATATCTTTCAGGGTTATATACGAGCAATCATTTTAGAAGACATGGCTTTCCTAACCACTTTACAACGCGGTACCTCTTTTCTTCCTGTTCTCATCTGTAACTTGGTTTAGGGAGGCACGAATTTAAAATATAGTCGATTTCGTGAAAAAAACATGTAAAATCATTATAGTGGCCCACGCCCTGTCATTAGATACCCCACACAGCTTCGCTTAGTAGGTAGTGATTTATATAACGATATTTCAAATTAAGGCACTGCATGGGACGTGGTCGAAAAAGTGATCCGATCCGAACGATTTATAATAGCTTTCGTCCATGGGCCGAAAAATGTCGGTGTAAAAATATCTCGGAGATTGTGACTTGTGAGTTAACAAACAACACTGCAATACGGAACAACATTGAAAGCCGGACAGAAAAGGTTAGAAGGTAATGTTGAATTGATCGGTGTAATAAAAGTTGGGTGTACCTCCAGTCCTTGTGGATGTTGTTTACATCCACATAATGTATCTTTGTATCACAAGCGGTGTTCGATAAAAAAATGGTTCTATTGACTCCGCCCCAGTCTGATGGCATAGCTATTACTATTATTATTCTTCTATTATACATCTACAGCGTCGATTCATATATACAAGAGATCCTATAATAATTTTATGTGCACTTCTAATCGATTTAACCATCCGAGTGCCTGCGTGTTTGGTTTTAAATGAACAAAAGAGTACGAGAGAAGAAGTTGAAGATTATGAATTCCTATCTGGGTTTTCCCTTTAAGGAAGGAAAGACAAATGCACACTTAGTTCTTATACTCAAATAATCCGTCCAGTCGTGAACATGAAACACTGCACACCTAATTCTCTTTTTACACGATAGATTACGTCCCAAAAAATACGTGTAAAAATCCGTGTAAAAAGAGAATTTGGTGTAAACAATGTTAAAAAGTTCTTGTTAGAGTTTACTTAACATTTACATGCTTAAACATTTTAATTCATTAAATATTTTATAAAAAATAACTTTTACTTTGGAAAAAGGGAATTATATCTGAAATTCATAAATATAAATCGTGTTAAAACAAAATAATTCGTGTAAAAAAAGAAATTTTTTTCTTTTGAAGTCGTGTTAAATCAAATTCCTGTAAAAAAAATCGTGTAAAAAGATAATTGGGTGTATATTTGAATTTGCTTCAACACGTGCGCCTTATTCACGATTTACCGTAAAATGAGTACAATCTCAACCAAGTATATCGACTTTCCAAGATTGGAAGAAGCTTAAGACGGTTCTTAGAAGGTGGAAGCGGAACGATCAGGTCCGATTTCAAGCTACGTAAAGGTAATTTTATAAAATGGGTTTTTGCACAGACTCGCTTTGATCGGCATAATACCTATAGTTCGACAATCACACCACAATGGAATTCTCCAAAATAGGTCTCGCAAGTGCGGTAAAGAATCTTTTACTAATATGAAGGTCTTTGAATTCAAACGACCAATGTTTACTAAGCGACAACAGGGCTTATTAACGCTGAATTAACGCTGGCGTGGACCTGCAAATTAAAGTTTAATTTAGGATCGAGTATAAACCCCAGATCGGTGAAGCTCGAAACACAGTGCAACATATGGGTATCAATAAAATAGCAAATAGCAATCGGCATCCGTCTACTAAACGTAATTTGCTGCCAGTTTTTAACGTTAAATGACATATTGTTATATTTACACTATGCAAAAAACTCACATAAGTCCAAACAGAGATATTTGGCATCCCTCAGGGTGTTAAATGAGTAGAATAACTTGACATCATCAGCAAGCATGAACAACTTAGTAAATTGTAAACAAGATGGTAGATCATTGATGAGCAAATTAAAAAGGAGAGGACCCAAGTATCTCCACTGCGGAACACCATGTATAACTTGCACAGACCGTGATGTATAAGAACTAAATATAACGCGTTGCATACGACCGGTTAGATAAGACTTAAACTACGCAACCAAACTAGTAGGGAATCCAACCAATACAGCATAACTTATGTACAAGTAATTTATGGTCGAAACGATTAAACGCTTTCGAAAAGTCTATGTAAACAACATTGGTATGTTTACCCTGCCAGAACCCATTATGGATATTACAAAGAAGATCCATCAGGTTAATCGTAGTGCACGTATCCTTAATAAAGCCATGTTGAGACGATGCCAAAATAAACAATAGTAACGATCGAAGTCTGCTCATTAAAAATTGTTTGAATAATTGGACAAGATTGGCGAGCTTAGCGACCCCTCTATAGTTTTCAACGTTATTTCTGACACCATTCTTATGAAGAAAAGTATGCTTTTCTAAGACAAGCGTTAGATGAGAGTTGAAAGAATATGAAGAATATTGGCCTAAAGCCTTAAGATACGAGACGATAAACCAACCGGACCAGGACAACGTGATGTTTTCAAAGTGGCTAAGTCATTGAGTGCTTCTTTAAAAGGTAAAAGTAACATTAGGAAAAATATCAACCGATTGTAGATGATATGAATAAAAGTGACTAGAATTGCTCATTGAAGCATAAGATGATTCAAAGAAATTAGCAAATATATCACAAATGTCGGTGGGAGTGGAAGATGCGATATTAGAAAAATGCATAAGTGCAGGAACTTTAGATACTTTACGCTTTGAATTGACCTGAATGTAGGTAGTGACAACAAAGAATTGAAATTGAATAAAGATAAAAATCAATAAGGAAGAATGACGATATGCGAATTGATTCCACGATTCCAAGATCCGCAATTCCATTATACATTGTGTGAGAGGGCACCAGGCAGGTACTAGGTAAGAAGCTTAAATTTAGTTAAATTTATTGATATTCTACAGTAATGCTGTTACCGAATATAACCGCAAGAACCACACATAGCATAACATAAACAATATGCATAGATGTGTGTACATAACGTAGATAGATGTAAATTCAATACATATTACATCAGTGCCATAAAAATGATGAATTTTCAGTTTCGTTTGTGAGTAACAGGACTTTTTGGGTCAGTGGGCTTAGAGAACATAATATGCTTCCATTACATTTAGTTATTTCCCATCTGTAGTATATTTGTTGAATGTTATGGAATTGTGGTCAACTATTCAACTACTCTCCAAATACTCGTAACACGGGGTTGTTAACAATCATAATAATGATAATGATGGTGATGGTGACAATAATGACCATGATGATGATGATGATGATGATGATGATGATGATGATGATGATGATAATAATGATAATGATGATGATGACGGTGTTGATATTTTCGAAGGTTTATACGAGTGTTTCGTGGCTTTTCTAAAACATGTTTCAATAGATTTTTGTCGCATTGCGTGTTTTCACTGAATGTATGGTTATGTCATGATACCGTTATGTGTGCATACGTTGCTTATTGTTGGTTAGGATTTTCATATATATGTTATTTAAAAATATTTAACAATTTTACATAAAAACACATTCAATTTATAGTTTTTCGTTTCGTTTCTTTTCTTTTTTTTGTTTTTCTTCTCATTTTTAGTAGAAAGAGTAAAACGAAGTAAATCAAAGCACAACAGCAAGCTGAGGTATAGTAGTACGCTGCTGTGTCCAGAGTCAGTTTTTCTTTGTAAAGAAGAAATTCAATTAATGTTCATTAAATTGAACAAGTTGTGTCATGTTCGGTTACAACGTGTAGATTGAACAGATTTAACATTTATATATATACACAAAGATATGTATATATATATATATATATATATATATATGTATATATTTATTGCAAACATATACTCTACCGATGTATATGAATAACAATGTATAGAATTTTTGTTACTCCGTTTGGCTCTGCGTTGGAAATGAAATTCATAGGAAAATGGCCTACAAATAACAATAATCAAGATATGTGCGAGTAGGAAAATGAAACATTTAAATAAAGTCAACTCTGATGTACATGCACTGCAACCCACCGTCTAACTAACTTAGCAAGTAACCAGTGAAGCACACTGTCAGTCAGTCGTCCAGTCAGTCAATCGACCATAATGACATGAAAACATCATTTACTGCATAGACCACCGAACATTAAACAAAACCACCAGTTTATTATGAACACATAGCCATACACAGACGCAAAGCACAAACACACACAAACACATATATACATATACAACTCTATAAGCACTTGCATACAATTTGGAATGTTTCTCGTAGCTTAAACGAATTGTTTTCTTCTTCTTTTTCTTTTCTGTTCTTTTTTTTGGTTATTTTGTTTTTTTCCTCTTTTTTTGTATTGTTTGCATCTTTTGTTACGTCTTTAGGCCTTTTTTTGTTACTACGAATGTATGGATTATAATGAAAATTCATTTGTGTAGCAACCAACATTTTTTCAACAGATAAATCTATCTTTACATTAAACTTATGCGTGTACACGTATATGCTACGACTCCCGCATCTACGCTGTTTTGGGAAAACAACGGCAGCACAAACCTAGAATTAAGTCAAAAGCTCAATATGGTCTAATAGTCAACATTTAACTCGACCACACACGGTGATATAGCTACACTATATATTCCCCACCGGTACTGAAGTGTACTGAAATGCATTGTGTACTACTAGTACTACTAGTACTACTACTACTACTACCACTACTACAATTACTGCTACTATTAACTCAGCCTCTTTCCCGTTTGCTCACAAATATAAATACATATGTATTTATACGGTTGGAACAAGACAGACACAGTAAGCCCAATAAATAGAGTGAATCACTATCATCTCCAGTCAATTTTTAAGGAAGATTCTGAAAAAAAAAGGAAAAAAAAAAAACAAAAGGCGATGTTGAGCTGGGCCGAATAATTTTGCACCCAACAAAATCGTTTCTATCGAGATGAAAAAGAATGTTTTGATACCTGCGTCCAGTATTTCACTTCTTATGAATAGATACAGCGAATATTAGCGAAGATCGTGAAATTTTAAAATGAACAAAAGAAAAAACGATAAAGTATCCCTTAACGCATGATATATATATTCAAACATCGTTCCTGAAATATAGTTAGAAGAATTTCTTACTAAATTATGGGAAAAATTAAAGATAGTGTAAGAATTCTTACTCTTTTTCTTTTTAGTCTGGCAATTGTGGACAATTATATGGACTCGTAGTCGTTTCACCTTTTTGGAATTGAAGGATAGTATGTTGAAGAGAAAGAATATTAACATCAAGTTTGTTTTTCTACCACTTTTTGTGATCGTAATTATGGTTTAACAAATGAAAAACAAATCGATTTTCTTACTCACTCGGGTCGGTTATATACCGGATTTAAGGGTCACTCGAATGTTTTATAAACATTTGAAAACAGGAACATTCACATACCACATGCGTTTAAGCAGTGATTGACTTGGTATTGCGATGATTATTAGCATAATATTTTCGATTCTTGTGGTCATTTATGTCGACTAGAGCTTTGTGGTCATATTCATCGTTAGAGGTCGCTTTAACTTAAACTATTTTTATAGTCTGATATTTTGCATGTCATGATTGCATACGATTATATAGTGATACGTTGCAGCACAGCAACTGTCAGCGAATCGAAAAAACAAGAGAAAGCAAGGAAAGAAAAAACTCTCAAAAATTTCTACTGACAAATTCTGTATTAGCCCTCCATCTAAATGCAGTTAATAAAGTTTATGGCTATTACATGCTATTACAGCGCTACTGCAGCTATTTGTAACTCTGGTAGTAGGTGGCCGTTCATATACATGCAAATTGCGTGCTGTTTCTTACGTTGCTGTATATCGTATCAGTTATGCAGAATTTTGTTTGTGTTTGTTTGTGTGTATGTGTGTGTGTGTGTGTGTGAGTGTTTTTTTTTTTTTAAGATTACTTTTCCCAGTAAAGTTCTTTGGTTTTTATGATGGATGTTGATTCGCATCTTTCACTTTTTCGTTGGTGTGTTCCACTTACTATACAAATTACTCGTTGTGACAAATTGAAAAGTAGTTTAGTGTAGTGAAGTGGGAGATTGTTTGGGTTGAGAACAATGTCGCTTAGACCGCAAAAAGCAAATGCACACAAAAATGGCATTTTGAGATTAGCGAATAGTGATACCTTAGTTTTATATCGAGGTCGAGGTTGATCTTAAATGCGACGTCTTTAAGACAATTGAAATTTGAAAGTTCAATGTAAAGAAGGAAAAAGAAAATCTCTACGAAATCGCGTCTAAAAACAATAATTCACGTATTCGTTTTCTTACTGCTATCCCGGCTATCTGGATAATAAATGTTTAAGGTAATCCTGAAGCTTTTAGCTTAAGCATAAATAGAAGAAGGAACTTCCCGAAAAGCTTCTTATCTCTCTCTCTCTCTCTCTCTCTCTCTCTCTCTCTCTGTTATCACCGTACAATTCAGACGTGACATCATTCCACTTACGCGTTATTACAAATTCCGAATTTGTGATAAAAAAAAAGCATCGGAAATTTTTTTGATTTGGTTAGTAATTTTTAAAAGTGTGAAAAAAAAAAATTGTATATAAAAATTTTTTTTTTTTTTATCTTCATAGGCTCAGCACTTTTTAAACAATCTATAATAGTATGATGAAACTTTCATATGTAAAGTGTTGCTAGTGTTATCTTTTCCTAAAGCAACATCCGTGCTACACTTTATCTATTTAACCAAAAGCGCCGTTTAGTTTTTGAAAGCAATTTGAAGGTCCTTTGCTCCTAATTAAATTTTGTTTGATAAACTTTAACTTAACAATGTTTGCATAATGAACGCACACACATACATCTACATACACCCGTGCCAAGGAATGTTAGACCTTTTTTACAGCTGCCTGTAATGGTGGTGATAATCATCATAACAGTACACATTCACAGAACGCACACACAAACGTATTTACATAACACACGACACAGTTTTCTTTTTCTTGTTCTATTTAAAAAAAGGAAAAAAAAAAACCATCACCCTGTGCAAAAGAGGTTGAAAGGAGAGAAAAAAAAAAGTATTCAACTTTGGTAATTTTCGTATGATATCACTTGTGTGTACTTATCTCTCTTTTTATTTGTATATGACATACATGAGAATATACGTGTGTGCGTATGTTCGTTAGTTTACTTTAGTGTTCTGCAAGTTTGCTAAATGGTGAAGAAAATTGAAAGATGCTGCAAAGGTGACTGACTGAGCTTCAACTAGTTGACAACCAAACAAGGACGAAAAGGAGCAAAAAAAAAGCAAAAAAAAAAACGACATCGTATAAGAAAGAGTCTGTGCGGGAGCTGCTCAAACCCAAATCCCAACATGAAGTCAGACGCATTTCGATCGATATTTGATTATTTCTTTAGTTTTTCATTTTGCTTTCTTTTATTGTTGCTGCTGCCGTAGCTTTTGCCGGGTAGAAATTTTTCTGTCTTTTATTTCATTGGACGTTATACCGCACTTAAGGACGTTCAATAATAGTGGTCTTCATTAGTGCTCGGATGTAAAAGAAATTTGTCCTAAAGACAAATATTGCGGCTTTAGGATTATTAAAGGACATACGGATACTTCAAAGCTCTACAAGCTTTTTAGTATTTATTCAAACAATCATAAAACTGTTGGAGTTTTTATCTTTATTTTGAATATATATACCAAGTAACAAAGCTAGTGTGGGTGGATTAGTTTTGTTATTTTCTTAGTGACACTTGGAAATACTTGTGTGGCTCCCCCAAAGATATCAGCTACATTAAAGAAAAAGCAAACTACAAACACTGGAATGGGCCGTAGTCCACCATTAAACATCTTACACCACTTCGCTTAATACTTTTATTCACACAACGACTTTTCAAAATAAGGCGTTATATGCGCAGTGCTCGAAAAAGTATTTCAATAGCAATCGTCTTTGGGGAAAGAAAAAACAAGTCCTTGTACCAAATTTCATCAAATTATCTCAAACACCGCGCCAGGCTAGCTTTGATATAATAAAAGGTGGTTCTATCTCAAGTCCTTCTGCGTCTTGTACTCATCCGCAGCACAGTCTTGTGTCATAAGTGGTGTAGGGTATAAAAACAATTTTAGAAGATGTAACCAGAGAATAAGCCGATTTTTATGTGCCCTACACCTACCCGTATAATTCAATTCCCTATCTATCCTTGTCAGACCACATCAAAATTCTGCCTTGTTGCGCTATAAAGGTTTAGTTCTCATGAGCGCTCTTATAGTGGAAACGATCCCAAAAATATACCTATCAGGTGTAAGTTTAATGCCGTAAGTTCGATGTGAGAGGGCTTTTAAAAGATAAGCGGATCCTCATCGTAATACAATTTTTTTTATTCGCGAAAATATGTACACAAGCATACGATTTTTGTCGAAAAATATTGAAAACGATAAATTCTTGTCAAATAATAATCGCTTTTAAAACGCTACAAGGGGAGCGCTCATGAGCTCGAATTAATCCATTTCCAATAGAATTCGTACTTGCGTTCAAAAGTGCCCATGTCCTATATCCGATCAGAATAAGTTAACATAGGCGTCCTGTAGTTAAATCTATGTATAGACAGAGGGACAGACAAATAGACGTGCTTAAATAGATTCTAATGAATAATGCTAAGTCAGTTTATATGAAGAGAGTTGGGTTTATCTCAATCCTATTCAGAAATTGTATACATACGTACGGGCATTTAAAATTTTAGCCTATTAATTATTAATACGGTTACAATTAAAATGCATCTGATCGTTTCTTTGTTGTTTTTTCTTAATATATTTTTGGGTTAATGTCCTCCTCTACAAGGGCTTTTTTATATTAATAAGACATGTTTTAAAATCAAATAAATATTTCTCGATATCGTCAAATGTTAATTTTTTATAACCTAAAATTAAAGATATGGAAATGATTGTACCGCCTATGCCCTCGACATGATTACGGGTCACAGTGTCACTTATTGCATTCGTATCACATGACAATAAATTGCTTCCTTGGAAGCAAAGGGTCGCGTTGCCTTTTTCACGCGCGACTACATATAAACGACTTGGAAACTATCGCGTTCTTTAAGCCAAAACTTCAATATAACATCATTAACACTTTCTAAGAATTGTGTTAAGGCAACTGGAACGATAATTCATTAAACGTTTTGTATGGAAGCGAGTAGATATTTACATTTCTCCTCGTTTCCTTTGAGTGTAATGTCACAATCGGAAGCCGTTAAAAGCTGTCATGAAATTGCACATCGTCTCGTCATTATTATTATTATTTTTTTCTTTTACCAAAAATTATAGTTTCCTCCTTTTCGTAGCTTAATGCTATGTGCGCGGTAATTAAAGATTAATTACGGAATATATTTGAATGCTGTTGCTTAACTAAGGCATACACAAGGTGTAGAATGAATTAAGAGAATTTTTCTACTGTACACGCATGAGTGTTTGTAAGAGATTAAAAAGTCATTCCTTACGCGTCATTGGTGACGACTGAACAATAGTCTCTACGATAAATATTTTGAAGAAAAATTGAAAGAACTGAATATGAATGAAATGCATAGTATGGCCACACAACAGCGACGAAACTATTGTTTTTTTTTTTTTTTCTCTTTTTTTGAAAAACACCTCCGAGAGATGGACACAGCAGACATGTGTTAGTATAAAAATTATATTGCACGTTGTTATACAACAAGATTTACGTCAGCACCTTTTCAATGTAGCAGAAATTTTATCAAATAAAAGATACGTTTTATGAAAACTTAAAATTAAAGGAAATCGATAGCCTTAGATGCTTAAATTAAATTCAATTAAACTGTTAATGCATTTTGAAAAAAAGTAAAGAAGCACTCAAAGTAGTAAAGCAAGAAAATATTAAATGCTCTTAAAATAAGGCGAAAAGTAATCCGAGATAGTTAAGTGATTGTGGATATCTTTGAATGAAACTTTAATTGACTACTAGACGGCTCTAGTCTTTAGACATTTCTACAGATCAATGAAAGAATGTACTTTTTGCTTGTTTGCCCTCTACTCGGCTAACCGAGGTTTAAATTTGGTGAAAATTTCCTTTATTTGAAATACTTTTACTCAAATAGGAATTTAACGACTTTGTGTCTACACATTATATAGACGGGGAGATATATATGTATATATATGGTGTTGTATATATATATATATATGTTGTAAAATATCAATTTTATACTAGACAGAAAAAATAAAAGCCGAAATAAATGCAAAATATATATAAAAAACGAAAACGAAAAGAAAAAGAAATAATTAAAACAAACGCCCAACGAAATCTCAAAAATAAATATGAAAAAAAAGGAGAAAAACAAAAGCAAAAAGTGAACTCGAAATTCTTGTACAAACGCACAAATGCATTTCGTCCCTTGCCCGTGAACACACACACACACACACACACACACACACACACACACACGCACACACATACACATTTTATAAATATATATTTTATCATGGTGAGCTGCATGCACGTAAGTATAAAAATATATTAAAAACAAAAATAATGAAATGTGAAAGTTAAATATGTATACGTGTGCTACTATCGCTCTGCACCCGAACTCATTCCCTTATGGACGCATATACACATACTATCCTATGCGATATATAACATGATTTTTATATAAAAAAAAAAGAAAAAAAATTATTTTCTTTTTATTATTATTTTTTCCTGAAATGTTTTTTCCATTTTTTCAATGTCAATGCAAGAGTTGAAAGCTTTTACTATGAATTTTCCAGTATGTACGTAAGCACGCACATACATCCGTATACACACTCATGTATATATATATATATATATATATATGTATATATATATATAAATATTTTTGTGTGTTTGGTTTTTTTTTCAAGTAGCATTTTAGGCGTTGGCGTCAGCAGAAAAACGTTATGTTAAAGAGAGGGGACGAGATATAACGCGTGGCAAGGCAAAGGGATTTTTGCCGAATGGATTTCGGTTTATAATTGCCAGACGTTGAGAGTGTTTACTGATTATCTAGATGCGGAGGAGACGTGAATGCGAGCTTTTTCAACTGTCTGTTGTTATGTCAGGTTTGTCTCAAATTGTAACGCACCGTTAGTCTTTACAGGCTATTGCTTTTATTTCTTGCTTTTATTTTCATTTTCGTTCGTTTTTTCTGCGATTTTCAAGAACTAATTAAAATAAACGTCAAAGCAAGTGAATGCGCCTAAATGCACATATATGTGCCTGTGTACACGTACTGACTAAATACACACATATACACATACACACACTCGTATATATATATATATATATATATATATATATATATATATGTAGATATATATATAGACTTATTTATATAGTTTTTGAATTTTCTATTTTGACAGATAAGTTATTTATTTTAATTTTATTTTCAAGGTTTTAACGAATCTTCATATAATCTATGAGTGTAAGTGGAAAAAGAGCGTTCGAGCGAGAAAGAGAAAGGGAAAGGGAAAAAGAAAGAGAAAGAAAAGGAAAAAGATATATTGGCGGACATAAGGGACGCTGAGGAGAGGGTGAGCTGAGTGATGTGAGTCTGTAGAGTGGGAAGAAACCGTGTTTTTTTTCATTTGCATTTTTAAAATTTTTAAAATTTTTTTTATGTTTGATAAATAACTTATTGTTTTCATGTTTGTTTTATTTTTCATATATATATATATATATATATATTTATATGTATATGTATATATATTTATTTTGTTTTTCAATTGCAATGCAACAGCAAACGTAGATTTCAAATTTTTTGATAAACGGATCCAACATATGTACTCAAACGCATCGAATGGTATGCAATGCAAATAAATAACAGCTAAATGAACAGAACAGAACTGAGTGGAGTTTGATCATCACACTCTTTCAGGCGTAGAGACAACAATCATTAGTCAGAATTTTTTTTTTTTTTTTTTTATTTCGAAATTTAGACTTACAGACAAGGGGCTGCCATATGTAAGGTTTCACACAAAAACCCAGGAAGTGAATAATACTTTACTCGTTTATATAAAGCTCATTAATGATAATTGATAGAAAGCATAATAAGGATTTGCATGTGCGTATGTATGTATGTATGTATGTACGTATGTATGTATGTATAGGTGTATACATTTTTAAAATGAATATGTTTGAAGTTGTTTATAAAATAAAAAAAAAAAAAAAAAAACGAAAAAAAATAATCTCACTGTTTATGTCCTCCTTTGTTCAAAAACTACTCCCTCTTCTGATTGAAGGCATGCAGCTTTTACTTTGCGTTACTTTAATATGAAGTAGAAAATCCTTTTAGTTATTTTGAGGTATTTAGATGTGGACGACAAATCTTTATTTTTAAAGAGACGTCCGCGTACGTTTATTTATCAGCCAATAGTGTTTGGTCTGCACATATTACGTGATATATGTTTGATTGATACGGCCTTTTGACTTACCTGAAATAAACGTACACATTGAGGGGTGGAGGAGGGGAATTAATCCTTATGACCTATGTTCACGACTAAGTTTAATAAAGTCGACAAATATCACGAAGGTTTTCGGAACTTGAGCGTCAGTTACTAGAATCCAGAAAGCAAGTATTATGTGAAAAAATATATCAAGTTCAACGTGAATCTTTCACGTTACCCTTAAGCCTTATAGGATGTTTATGCAATTATTTAAACATCCATTGATACGTATGTGGCCTACGCGCGGGTTCAACGAGTCAACGAGTTTCTCCTAAGTTCTTCCAGAGTAATCGAGTATTTGAGTTTTTCCTGATTCATTCATTTCGCCTAAACATTCGCAATAGTGTGAAGCAAATTTCAGAAACGATGTAAATAATATATATTTTCGACCAATTCCAATTTTCCAAATAAGCATATCTGTCCATCTGTCTGTCCGCATTTGTGGTTAACAATCTCTCGGTTGGCAAAATTAAGATATAATGGCTTCAAATTTGGCCAAATTTGGCATTAGAAGGTTTCCAACGTATTGCAAGTGGTATTGAAAATGGTTCAAATACGGTACGAGTCGTGCCTTCGCTTCAAGATGCATTGGTAAGAGCGCTGTTTTCAAAAGTTTTTATTTGCTGTTTGAAAACATGTCACTTTTCGGTTTAACGTGAAAGTAACTTTTTCTTTGGTATGAAAGTTAAAGATGATTGGCTACGGGCTGCTTGAAAATTATTTTTGGAGGATTAAATAAACTTTTAATCATTTCTGCCGCACTGTCTTAGGCAAATCTGCCATGCGAAAGCTCGGTGTATCGAAATGAGCAATGATGCTTGAGCGTCTTCAACTGGGTCAAAGGTACTTATGAGATGCACAAAGGACGTAGAAGAAAGGAGTATCTTGGTATCAAACTTTCTTCAAATTATTTATATTGACAGGATCTTTTAAGAAAAAATGTCGGGTCACACTTGACCATTTACTGTCTGTTAGAGAAAATCTTAATCACTGGTAAGTTCTCCATTCTTACCGTCCTGGATCCTTAGCCATTGCTCATTGAAAAAATTTATTGCAAATTTAATTTTCTTGGGTGGCGCATGAAATTTTACGCGATCTTACCTACTCAACCGTAACAATTCGGATCTATTAATAATGTTTCCTCTAGGATAACTAAAGTGAATTCAGAAATTTCTTTAAGTATGGATTTTGAATTCTGTCCTGTTTAATCTTTTTATGAATGACGTAATTAAAGTATATAGTAGAGTCAGAGGGGAGTACTTTCGTCTTCTTAAACTAATTCGTTTGAAACTAAAAGAATTGCATCTCTAACTAGAATTAGTAATTGAAAGCGCAATAATTCCCTCTACATAAATACGACTAAATGAAAATAAGACTAATTTCGCTCGGAATAATGAATTCAAACTCATATCCTTCTAGCTTTCCCTTGTCAAATGTTATCGCAATGAGAGCTATATTGACAGTTCAAAAATGACTTGAACTGAATGATATTTCATATGGCATCTCTTGAGTTGAGAAGCCCTACATACAACATACATATGTAATATTACAATGGCTCAATAATATTAGTAATAATAATACAAAGGTTCGTAAGGATACTGAAAACCAAAAGCTCAGCTCAAAATACAAATGTAAGACTATTAAATACCTGGGCTATACCGGTATAGATCTGCTCCTTGGGAACAGTGAATTGAAGGAGCACGGATCAAGATGAAGGAACCAAACGAATAAGAGCCGACGCAGCGCTAGAGAGCGAATAAACCTCGGTAGGTTTAGGGTAGGCGCGGTCGCCAACTCGACTGCCGTGAGATAAGACCCCTACCGAGTCTGCATGATGCACAGGTCAAAAATGTAAGGGTGTATTTTAGGTCGCAAACAAGGTGCCCTATCACAAAAATGCTAGTGAAAATACACAAAATTTACACGCCACTAAATTTAAGTAGCAGCAGAAATGGGACACTAAGCAAAAACATGTGCGCAAACGCCATGCGAGTGAGGCGAGGAAAGATACAATATATTTATAGAGTTCATAGCAATAGAGTTAATTAGAGGGCAGCTGCTTTTTGAGACAGAAGGAGTTACTGCTGCTGTACAGGGTAAAGTAACATCCATACGACATTACGGTAGGCCTATAATGACGCAAGAAATAGAAAAAGAATTGTGCTGAAAACACAGAAGCGGTGTTCAAACAACAGATCATATTATTGCCGGATGGCCTAAAGTACTTACTCGTACATAATGTAGTAGATAGCTGTTGCAACAATATTGCAAATAAATCACGAAAGCTGTAAGAGAAAATCACAGAGAGGCTTAGCAGAACCCCTTGGTTTAATACACCTGGGGATGGGTGAGTTTGCCGCCCCAATGGCTGTACAAATTCAATAATAATTATAATAACATAAACAATAAATAAAAAATTAAAAAAAATAATAGCAATAAAAATAACATAAATAATGATAAGAAATAAAATACTAATAATAACAATACACCCATGTCTGTCTTAGTAGAGCTTCCATTACTTGCGGAGACTTTCGTTGATTTTATCTGGGATCTGCTAAGCATATTTCTGGATGTTGAACGGAGGGGAACATAGATAGGAATATATATATTCATCACATTCCCAATCGCTTTATGAATTGTCGCAGATTTATTAAATGTTTCATATATAAAATTTTTCCATTTTCGCTCACTTATCTGCATTAAGTATGTTTATAATTATTTTTATGAAAAAAAAAAAAAAAAAAAAAAAACGGATTATACCCTTTCTCTTGCCTATTCACACCCGTTGATGAATGCTAGCTTTAGGGAAGTGATGAGAATCAAAAAAGTTATATTTTTTATTTTAAACATATAAAAAAAAAAAAAATACAAAAAAAAAAAATATTAAAAAATGCGTTTTGTTTCGTTTTCGTTGTTGCCTTTTTATCCGTCATGCAATCATTTCTATAATTTTTTTTTTCTTTTTTCGTGAGTTTAATAGAGGATGAGCTTAGCGAAGCGTTACAGGCATTGATAATAACAGATAAAAGAATGAATAGGAGCATTATTGTGAAATTGTTCTTTTCCTCTGTTTGTAGACAAACACTGGAGTTTTGATTATACTTGAAAATGTTGAAATTAATATTCGTATTCGTATATTTGAGTTCATTTACGTAGCTGCTACGCAAAAGTGCACCTATGATGTGTGTTATATATAAATTTAAATATATACATATATATGTATACATTTACATGTATATTACATTTATATGTATATGTATATACCTATCTCATTGTCTTATCTTATATCATTTTGATTTTTGTAAGGGAATCAGATGCGAGTGCAGTTTTAATTAAGATATACATTTTCAACTTTTTAAAGGATGCGATAAGTTTCTTTATAGGATAAACCTTCTTATATAATATGCGCTTAATTAAGCTGTTACCAAACATAATAGTAACTATAAATTTTGCTTTATGGCTTTGCAGGCGTTTAATAACTCATCATAAGTGCAATCGAGTTGATTTTGATATTTAAATCAATTTTTTACCTCTCAACCCCTTTCACGAACTATTTGAATGAATATCATTACAAATATCGAATAAATGTGACTAAATGAAGCAGAAAAAGCAGTCCAACTCATTCTTTTAGTCGATATTGAATTGTAGCAATTGCCCAACGAAAAGTTCGAAAAAGTAAAACGGTTTCAAATCTCTCATCTTGTTTATATATTATAATATTCTGGAGTATATCGATGAGTGTAATTGATGAGATACGCTTTACATTGCTTTGTATAAGCGCGTTTTCAAATTCTCTTTATCTCTTCAATCATAGGAAACAATGTTTCTAGATTGGTCAGAGCCAGATTTCAAAAATATTTTAATGAGACGAACAGAGCAGCTAGAGAACGATATGATTTGAACGGAAGATACGTTAACCCGATGAAAAAATCAAAAGTTGTCTGTCCATAATTGTGGCGAACAGCTTCATACAAACACTTAATCTGATGAACAGGTCACACTATTGAAGAGTATTCATAACGCATTTGAGTACGACATTTGAACAATAGTTTACCTTGCTACTCCTTGATCACAGTGTGTGTATGTATATAATATTTAATAATAAAAAGTAGTTAATTTTCTTCGGAAAGGAGAATATTCCTTAGAATACCCAAAATAAATTCGACTTTCATCGCGTGAAGTCTTGTGACGCATTCATTCTCAGGCGACTGTCATTTGTTTGCAAATCCTATAACGATGCAAAAGTGAAAAAGATTTGGGATCAGAGGATGAGGTCATTGCGAATGCCCAAATGCCTTTTAAGCGTCTTCACTAATCGTTTCATAAAAAAGAAAGGAAGTTATCATATCACTCAATTAGTTTTTAGGATGATATACAGATGAAATTTTGATCTTCTCATTGCTTTAAAAAAACAAAACTGGAGTGACTAAAACAACTGCAACGTGTAAATTACTAGTCGGAGGATCACAAGGTTTCGCCCCATTTCATCTAAAAATCGTATGAATTGACCAATGGTGGTGACATCCAACATGTCATATTACAAAGTCAATGAGCGATCTGTTGAATTTTGCAAAAAAAATAAATAAAAAGAATTACAAAAACAACTGTTTTTATTGCCTACTTAATCTCAAAAATTATTGATTCAAATTATCGGTGTGAGCTTTTTTCTTACTTCTTTCTCGTTTCGAACTGTAAAACTTTCCAAGTGACACAAATAGTTATCTTATTAAGAGAAGAAACCGAACAGAAATGTTTTTGGGGGATTTCTAGAAAATTACTTTTAATTAATTAACTTTAACAGCAAAAATAATCATTTTTAGTTAATTGATTAACCGATTTAAAGAACAATCAAAAAAGATTAGTTCAGATTAAAGATAAAACGCACCGAATGCATTGTTTTATCAGTTTAATGCCGCGAAATTTCCAGTTCGCTTTAATGACAATCTTGTACAGATATTATTTAAGGCAAATATGTGAAAGTAGCGAACGAAGCTTACTTGTGGCTGTCGTAATATGCAAATGGATATCTTTTCCTATTGAAACATGACATGAAATTGATTCAAATTCTTAAGAAACTTTACATGTTATGTAATACTTCGTTTAAGACGGCAATGATAAATTTCTTCTCACTAAGGGCTAAGTTTAGTCCAATAACTAATTGAGTTTAATGGTAATAGCATGTAAGATATGGGCTCTAATTATACTGCGCGGGCAGTTGACCATATACGCAGCAGAACTTTCGACCGAAACTTTCCCACTTTAACATCTAAATTTCGAATTTATTTAAGTTTTCATTACACTCTTCAGAGTTTTTTTTTTTTTTTTTCTGTATTAATTAACTTCAACCTAATGGAAATATCAGACATTAATGAAACGAAGAAACGACATTTAAAAAAAAAAAAACGAAAATCAAAAGTAGAAAAAATGCGGTGCCAGACTTCGTTGATAACATAAAAGAAGGCTATAACATTTGCGAAAAAAAATGGCAAAAGAAGTGGGAGGAAATTAAAACAATCTCAAAAAAAGATATAAACCAAAGAAATACGTAAACACATACTCGCATATATATGCACACATATTATATATATGGCCAATATATATATATATATATATATATATATTTATCATTACGGAGAACAACAACACGACACAACCGAGAGAATTCAATTTATCGAAAAATGGATATGTGTATGCGTTTCTATGTGATTGTGTATGCCCGGCCATGTGGGTAATGTGGTTTGCAAGTCAGCCGTCACAAATAAATCGAAAAGAAATAAAATTCAATAAAATCGCAGACAGACAAAAAGTAAAATTTCTTTTACTCTCTCTCTCTCTCTTTCTCTCACGTTTTCTCTTTATCTACCTCTCCGAAAATGAAAAGAAAGAAGAAAATTATTTAAAAAGAAAAAGTTGATGTGACGGCAATAAAACAGCAAATAAATGGAATTTTATTTATATTTTATTTTTGGTTTTTATTTTTTCAAAATGTATTTTCAATATTAAAATAAATAAAACAAAAAAAAAAAAACGAAAATGGATTGCAAGGCAACAGCACAGACTCAAACCTCATATGCTTGTAAGAACGGGGAGAAATTTTGTAGTGGCAGAAAAAAGTTCAAAAAGCCCACAATGTGAGAGTGAGAGAGCATATGTGTGTATAAAGTACAATTTTTATTTTAATTTTCTATTTAACCCTAAAGATATGCCATCAAATCGAGATATGAAAGAGAATCATGTAAAAGTTTGCGTTTTTTTTACGCTGAACCTTTTTTTTTTTATTTTTTATTTTTTTTATTTTTTAGGTAATTAAAATGAAGTTAAATTTGAATGCTTAACAGTGTCATTACTATCGAAGCGTTATAGGGTTAAGATCACACAAATGTTTATTACATGCAGAGGGACGCGATGAGTTTTGACATTTTTCTCACAAAAAAAGTTTTAAAATACAGCGAAACGTATTCGCGTAAAGGGATTAATTTTTAATATTCTGAAACTGCTCTTGCAGCAGTTTCCCGTATTCGTTGCGTAACTTAGCGCAAGAAAGTTCACATGATTCATAAATATATATGCTTCATAAAGATGTCCTTCCATCTGTTTTTGTTACCTGCTCTCTGCTGAAATTCCATGTTTCTATGGTTTGAAGTGTTGTTTTCGAAAAGCGAAATTACCATCTAATCCCTCTTCTCTTTGCTATGTTCATGTGTCAATTATATTATCAATTTGCACCAAATTATTGCTTTTACAGATACTTTGCGTAAGAATGTAGCCTACCTTTTGCACATTTATATATTTATAGATTTGCATAAAGATGTTATGCTTTGTTAGTAGAAGCAAAGCTTATATCAATTTTGAAAGTAAGAAAAAAAAAAAAAAGAAAAAGATTTTATTTATTTAACAAAATCTCCTTCACACATTTGGAAGATATTGTGTGTATCTTTTGACCAGCACGTTCATTCCTTTTTGAGCAAACTTTTTATTAAATTTTACTCAAACAAAACTTTATTTGCTTTTGAGACTAAAGGTTTTATTATTCAAAAGTGTTCTGTAGCGCCTAGAGCGAATGATTGTCTGACATTGTAGGATTCGGTGTGTGCACGATATCGTGTTTGTCTAAGTCAAGGAATCTGCGTACACCCACAATATCTATGCATAAAAATATTCCTTGTTGTTGGGTTCATTTCTTTCCTTAATAATGGTGTAAAAATTATTAGGTGAATAGCGTAAATGAAATGTGTAATGCATCCTCCTTTTTTCTGTTGTGTTCTGCACTTACAATCGAAACGAAAATTAACCAGAGTGCTTATTGGCTTAGCTTGACATTTATAGATATGTGAAAATTAGCGATTAGTTCTATTACATATTCCCCATGCTGCAGATAGATTATATGCACGTACAATATGGGGCTAAGCTTTCGGAGGAGTATGTTATAACTTGTGCACAAATGCGAAACTGAATCAAGAATATTTATTACAATTTGGGATATCTGTGTTAATGGGGCCAGCGAGGCAATCGGTCGTCCTGATAACTTTGTTCAAGTCGGCGATCTTAAAATGTTATAACGGCAGCGACATGAGTGACACTCGTACTCAATCTTTGTGATTGTGGCGCGATTACGTCTTTAATAAAATCTTATTTTACAAATCAATATACGATGTCATTAAGCATGAATAAATGCTTGTGTGAAAATGTGTTCTCATATCCCCGTATACCTGACCGATGGTAAAAAAATCTTAACAATTTGCTCTTGAAGGCCGATAATGTCGCTTTTTCCCCTTCTAGCGGTGAAATATTTAAAACCCTTGCCATAGTGTTAGGTCGTATATTGTGCGGCAAAAGTTTTTATATATATATATATGTATATATATAAAAAACAAAAATCACTTGCATGCGCGAGTAAAGGAAACATTTGTTTATTTTTTTGCTTTTTTTAATTTGTTTGTGCAACAGTGACGTTGACTTTGTCTTTTTTTGACATTTTATTTTTGAGACAAATATATTTTTTTTCTATCGCACCCACTTTTTAAGCTTTCATCAGCTTACATACGTATATAAATGTAATATATATGTAGAGAACAAGTACAACGACACGGACACGCACTCTCTCCCTAAGCTATGTAATATTATACATGTCTATATAAAAAGGATTCTGTATATTTATATGTATTTCTGTAGGTGTGTGTGTGTGTGTGTGTACACGCTTTGCAGCCTTAAAAAACGAAGGAAAAAGTAAAAAGTTTTCTTTATATCAATTTTTATATGCATGTCGTCGGTCGGTTTTTTCGTTAGGCGAGAGGTTGAGGCAAATGTGTAAGCGCGTGTGTTGAAACTCGTCAAGCGATACCTACAACCACCTACACGCGCGCTTCCCCTTCCCTGCTTGCATTTCGATATCAGCTCACGTCTGTATGCGTGTGCCTATGAGGCTGTATTTATTTTTTCAACTATTCTATTATTTTTTGTTATGTCTGCACATTCATACAAAATTTTATTTTTCAGTTTATTTCCTTTTATTAAAAATAAAAAAAAAAAAATATATCGTGTTTTATATAAAATATTTTCCTTTTTCTTCTTACATTTACTTATGAAAGTCACGTTACGCCCATCGTATGACTGGTAATAACTAAAGTAATATTATCATCAACTTGGACTCTTTTCTAATATGTATATACATATGTATATACATATGTATACATATATGTATATGTATTAAATAATATACAATAATTTTTTGTAAAGATTTCCATTTTTCCGCATATGATAACATTTTATTTTATTTATATTATTGCATGTAGGGCTCTTGCGTATGCGACTTAGTTCGTCGAGAAAATTCCATTATTATTATTATTATTATTTTTCTTTTTTTTTTTTTTTTTGGAAATTTCTCTATGCATTTGTTAAGGATCTCTTTGGTTTTTCTTATTTTATTTTAAACGTAAAGCCTGTCGAAAATTATATGACTTGAAGGTGTGTTGGGAGAATTTCTCCAAATATAAAACAAAACAAAAAAAAAAAAAAAAAAAACTGAATCTGTCCTTTGTAAAGAGAATACAAAAATAAATTTATATATGTATATATTATCTGCATATGTTAAGTTAGTGTGGGAATGGAAAACAGCCATGAGGCTTTATTTCAAACGGGCCATGAATAAAAAATATATTTAACTTTCAAGCGCGTAGATTCTACTTAAAGCACAGTTATAATTAAAATTTAGAATTAAAAGCCATAGAAACGATTTGTAAGCAGTGCTTTCTTCCATCATCGAACTTTATGTCTACAATTAGTATAAGGTCTTCTTAATCGTTTCCCTTTTTCAAAGAAGTTTATGGTAGTAAGTGTAGCATAAACTGAATGTGTGATCTCATATCTAAGGTTCTAATCTTTACTCAAGCTATGCGTACGCTAGCACCGGAAATAACTATTTTTTGGAAAAGATGCGTAGGTGATAGATTTGGACCATAATCCACGCTATCGCCTATAGCTCAAAAAAAAAAATGAGGAGATTGTATGATAACTAGTCCCCGCGAAATATTACCTAGCGTTAGTAGCGCGAAGCGGAGAGCGAGAGACATCGATAATCTCGAAAGCTTCCGAGGTGCGTTCAAAAAAAGGTGAATTTTGCAAATGCCGTCAGTTACGTACATTCAGCTACGATTTTCGTAGTTGCTTTTTCCTTCTATTATGTTCGTACACACATGTCCCCAACATATCATGACATTATCAGCCATTTTACAGTTTCAGTTTGTTTTTGACAGATATAAAGTTCAGATGCGTTTTGGAGGGCTTGGCGATTTCGTGCTATCGAAAAGAATGAATCAGAGAATCTGTGTAAAATTTTTTGTGAAAAATAAAATTAAATGCTCTGAACCACTTAAAATGTTGACTGTGACATTTGGCGACTCTAATGGTGAAAAGTGATATAAGCTCTTCACAGAACGCCGAGAAAATGTTAATGTCAACCCCCATCCTAGATGCCCCAGCGCGTCAACAACCGATGGAAATGTTATGGAGAATCGTCGAATCACTATTAGGCGCCGTTTGCGTGAAGCAATACACGTTCGGAAAAATGCCCCAAATTGTAAAACAATCAGTCTTGGATATTACACTATAATAATGCGCCCATTAACGACTCATTGTTTGTTCGTAATTTTTGGGCCAAAGACCTGACCGTAATCATAGATTAGCCTTTGTGTTCACCAGACTTGGCAACTTTTTCATTCTCCCAAAACTGAGAAGATCCACGAAAGAACGGATCTTTGCTCAAGGCCATGCCAAAAGGTGAATCTCGGAAGTGCTACGAGGATTGGAAAAAACGCTGGTACGTTCGTATGTTACATTTAAGGGGGATTGCCTTAAAGGCAGTAAAATAAATTTCGGTGAATAAATAAACGCTTTTCGAGAAAAATAAAATATCCCTTTTCCGTTTGAATCCACCTCGTATATTAATTGACAAATACGTGGCGGACAAAGAGAAATTGATATGTCGAAAGAAACTGGGAAAGGAAAATCAAAATGAAACTTTAAAATCAGTGAATAAAAATATGGTGCTCCTCCAAAAAACGTACCAAATATCGTTATCGGTAAAAGACGGGCTTTTGTGTCGCGTAAACACGGGCTTCCCTGTAGGGCAAAAACAAAATCGTATCCATTTTGTGTGATCTTATGCAAATACATAACAATTGTGAAACCGTTAGTTGACGGCCGGCTTACAGATTGGACAAGACTCGACAAATGGTCATGTGTCAACTTTTTTCCCTTTTGATCTGCGTATTATGTAATCGGCGTCAACATTTCCAGTTTTCGGGTCCGATTTTTTCTTGTTTTTTTTTTTGAGAGCGTGGAAGCTTTGACAAGTCATACCATACTTTTGAATACGATGGTCAGACAAATGGTTGGTTAGTTCAGAATTTTATGCAAGTCAAAACTCTGTAATGAATTTCAATGGAGGATCGGTAGCGCTAGCAAGTGGAAAAGAGATAAATCCAAATTCTGTCATTATCTCAATCAGGCTTATATATATATAATATATCTTATGGAATTTCCGGCACTTATTTTTTGAGAATTTTATATCCTAAGCGTAAATTTAAGTTCTCTATAACAAATGGTGAAAGGTGCAATTCGTGTCTACACTTTATAATGCTCGCGTGGCAATTGGACGTAGAATTGTAAAGGATCCTACAACTATACGCTTGTGGTTGCCTGATATTGAAAGCGGCAACAATTTTTTTGCCCAGAGACAAGCTCAGAGGGGCCATCCAAGGGACGGATAATGTATAGAGCTTTTAAGAAAGGAATTAGTTGAAGGGAGTTCTCTTTCGCAACTTTGATATCCGGCCAATGGCCGATGTAAAAAGTAGTTACTGCGCTTCGTCTTCCAGCTTATTAGTAAATGAGTTACAATCACATTTTTTTCCTTAAAATCTTGCAGCCTTACTCTGCTCCCTTCATTAATATACATATTTAATAATTTTTTTTAACTAAGGTTCTGAGCTGAGTTTTCTTATCATTTTCGAAAACTGATGATGATTGATTTTTTTTTTTTTGTTTTTTAAGCAGTTGTACCGCCCAGTTCATAACGAAACACAACATTCCTTTTTCTTTAAAATTTGAGAAAAACTTTTTAAAAGTAAAATATTAAAATTTTTATTAAATTCTAAACTGAACTTTGCTTAATATTGATATTTTGCATCACTCTCTTGTAGATTTATAATATAAAAATTTGATGTAATTTTTGTTAAATAAATAACAAATAAATTCGGGAGATTTGGGATTTTATTTGAGAAAAAATAAAAAAAAATGAAGAAGAAAAAGTTAATAAATCCAAAAATAAAAGCTGGATATTTGGGAAAGTGGGGGAATAACGAAATATTTGTTTTTCGAGTAAAATTGGAAATTCATGCAAAATCAAACGAATACATTTAAAACATTGAAACACATAAAGAAGGAGAAGAAATGAAAGCAGAGTTGCACTCTACACAGGAATATACATAATATACGGAAAGAGAGACAGAGATCAATATACATATGCAACACATAGGTTGAGTAGTGAGTTAATGAAAAAGGTGGGAAAAAGAAAGAAAGAGAGAGAGAGAGAGAGAGAGAGAGAGAGAGAGAGAGAACGTTAGGAGGCAGAGAAGTCACACAATATATCAAAATAGGATATCTAATAATGTATGAAACCAAAACATTAAAATAAAATTAAAAATAAAATATTCGAACAACACAACAAATTGAGGACACGGAAACATGCAACATTTACTAAAAAAAAAAAAAAAAAAAAAAAAACAAACAAAAAAAAAAAACAAAAAAACGAGGAATATATAGGTATAGTAGTAGTATTGGCCTAATGTAAGAGAATTCTATGCATACATCAATCGGTGTATAGGAAGGCATTAGTTTTGGATAAAAAGTAAATAAAACAAAAAGTATTTATTTATGTGAAAAACGGAGAAAAGAGTTAAAAATTCCGATATTGAATTGTGTAAGCGAAACGAAAACAATAATCAGGTTACTCAGGTATTAGAGGGTGTGTAGCTCAGCTACCATGCAGTGTTTAGTTTTTTTTTTTTTCGTTTTTGTTCAGCTAAATAAAATAATGTTTTTTTTTTTTTGTTTTTAGAATGTTTTCAATTTGTTACGTACTTTAAATGGATTCTCGTAGTCGCACGTTTGATGGGTGATTTTAGAATAAGCGTAAGAGGAAGTCGGGGGAGAAATAAAATTTTCTGCACTATTGCAGAAATAAAACAAAAAAAAAAAAGGTGGACAGGGGGGAAAGAGCTAAAAGGAAGTGAAAAGAACTAAACAGAGGTGATAAAAATAAATATCTCTAAAAAATTTTAATAAAAATTTTTATAAAATTTAATAAAAAATAAACAAATTCATAGACAAAGAACACGACGAAGAGCAAAAAATATTTGATTTGCATTAAAAAAAAAAAGAGACAAACATATTCGATATATAATAATAATATTGTGTATATATGTATAGAGAGAGAAAAAGATAGGAAAAAACATATATCGTAATAAGGAAATTGATTAAAAAACACTTACCGATTCATGAGAAGTGCGGTAATCAAGTTCACCACCTAAAATACCGCTAGCAGATGCTGAACGAGGTTGCAGATGGCGACTACTGCTGTTGTCATCCTCACTGCAATCGATTTCCTTTTTTAGGGACTATGTGCGAAGTAACAGGAAAGTAAAGAGAAAGGTAAACAGATTCTAAAAATAAAGCATTTTTTGTTTTTTGTTTTGTTTTTTATTTCTATTTTTTTGAATTTATTCTGATGGATGATGCGATCTATTCTAGAGCTTATCAAATTTACGTATTCATGAAAAGTGTTCAATTCAATTTTGAGCTGTACTTGCTTGTCAGCCCATTTGTCTAAGTGCTATGGCGTCTTGAAGAGAACAGAACAGAAATTAAAACTTTAGTCATATATTTTTGACTCAAACATGAATATACGGAATTTGGCTGAAAAGACGAAGCAACCTATTCCGTTCAGTTGATCTTCCTTATGTCTATATCTGCTTGTTAGAACCATTCAAAATTTCAATGAACAATTGATTATATGGGATTGTATGGATTTACCAGTAAATTAACGTAAACATTTTGTGCTTGAGGAGGTATAGTGGGTATCGACAATTCCGAAATTCTCTTTAACTTTTTAATAAATAATTTCATTATATTTTCTCTTTTTTTTTTTTCTTACACTCACCAATGGTACCGATTGCACCGGTCCTAAACCGGAAGGTCCAGCCAAGGTATCACTGCTAGTTAGGCCTAAAGCTGCTGCTGCCGAAGACACGGGACTAAGAGCGATAGGTATACTGCTGCCAGATGTGGAGGGCAAGCCGCATAAACCGCCGCCTCTGCTATTAGGACGCTCTAAGCCTCCCGGTTCACGTGAACCCTGCGATGCTGGACGTCTAATATGCTCTGAGGTTAATGCATCGCTACTTGTTAGGGGTGTAGAACGTGCCGAGTCTCCCTCGATTGTTGCACCCCCGCTCTCTAAACTTCTCGCAATATTTAGATTTGGTGACACTAAGGCAGCGGCCAAACTACCGCTGCCAATTTTCATATTTAAGCCCACTTCCTCGCAACTATTTTCGCCATCATCTTCCAAATCCATTTCTTCATCTCCATACTCAACGTCTTCAACATCTTCGATTTTTTCGATACCACTCATGGGTTCATCGGATGTTGGTCTGTGAATGCTGCACGAGGTTGATCTGACGGGAGAATTAATTCCAATGAATTCACGATCGTCGGGTTCATCTTTTTGTGTGATACCGCTTTCACCACTCTCGTCATTGCCACCGTGATTGTGGCCAGTGCTGTGCTTTTGACTGGTCCCACTAGCACTTAGAGACGGTGTACTGCTTCTTTGCTTTTCATTCGCTATATTTTGGTTCGTAACTGAGTTCTCATATAAATCATCCTGATGTTGCTGTTGCTGCTGTTGTTGTTCTATACGTCTCTGATAGAGATCCAGTGGTAGCGGTGATTCCTGATCGCTTGACGACGATTTACAATGCAAACGTTTAGGTGGCGATGGACTGCAACGTTCGCTGGGATGATGATGGTATGGATGGTGATGATGGTGATGTTTTGACCCTACCGTACTTGAACTGGTTGACGTTGAGGATATTGTGGTTGCCGCTGCTGTCGTGGCTGCGGATGTATTTGCGGAACTTGTGGCGCTTGTTGTTGATGTTATTGAAGTTGTAGAGGCGGTTGTTATTGAGGCGATTGTTGTTGTACCGGCAGTCAAAGCTAAGCCTGATGTTGATGGTCCTGCGAATGAAGCATCGACAGGACTTTCGCAAGTACTACTTTTGCTATGTGGCTGCGAGTGGGGTCGTAGACGATCTGGTTCGCGTTCTGGTTCTCGCAGCGCTGTATTCTGATTTGTCATTTCTGCTAAACCCTTAACCTATGAATGAAAAGAAAGACGATAATGTTGAATAAAATTTCTCTTTCTTTTCTCTCAGATGAAAGCGTCATTGATTAATCAAATCAAGAGATCGATGTTTTATTAAGTCTTATAAATGAGTAAAGCATTTTATTTACCTTTAAAGACTCGGCCGTTTTCAGTAAAGCCGATAACTGACAATATTGCACGTTTACTTCGCCTT
>KK499770.1:1790734-1915075 GCA_000688715.1 Glossina pallidipes
GTTGTTGTTGTTCTTGTTGTTCTTGTTGTTACTAGTGGTTAGTATTGATTAACCAAAGTAAACCATTAGCTAAGAAATCAGTATTCTTTAGTAATTTATAAAAACTTTCTTATATATGTTCGCTCAGTACTATAAAATGTTGCGTATATGCATACAAATAAGTTGCTAATTGAATTTCTCAAGATTTAGGAGTTCCGCATTGGTTTACCTGTGCTGCCGTAGCCTCAAGGTAAAGTTGATTAACTGAGATTGGATTTCCAAAGTAATGTTTTTTTTTTTTTTTATCGGGTTTTCTTTTATTTATTTATTCAGTTTTTTTCTTTTTCTGTTTTCAGTTTTTTAGTAGGAGTATTTTTAGTTGAAGTTCCTAAAAAGGACGTTAGCAGAGGCGAAGATTTAAATTTTCCATTTCGCTAAAGAAAAGTATTTCTTTCTCTATTCATGGTAGTGTACCAGTGGTGTCTGCTACGTACTGGCAATTACGCATTTATCTCGGGCCTACGCATATTTGCCTAATAGTAATCGTTTCGTTTATTTAATTTTTCGCCTTCATCTTGTCTTGTTTTATAACTTTTTTATGGCATAACATATATAATTTATATATTTAACAAATTTTTAAATACGATCGTGCATTCACTTTTATTGCATTCTTATATATTGTATTATATTAATATACATATATATTGCGAGCATAATTATATTTGAAAGGATTTTTTGATAAAATCAAGCGTTTCACTACTTTACTTAGACCTTAATTTTTTCGCATATTTCTGATTCGATGGTGAAAACTGTTCTTTTTTGGGTACGGTGGGTAGCCCGTATCATTCTTGATTATCACACGACTCGTCAATTCTGTTCGAATTAAAGAGATTAGGTAACGATTTTTGCAAACTGCATTTTTAGATACACATACCAGTGCGTAAAGTTTAATGCTCACAGACATCTGTGATGAAGGAAGAACATCAGAATTAAGTTCTATATACAATACATATAAAATGTGTGCACAATGGCTTCTCTGAGTTGGAATTTTTACAAGCTGAGATATATAGAGACAAAGGAAAGAATCAACTATACGATAACCGACAAAGACCATAGATAGTGATGGTAAATACTTCAACTACAACTGTCGTGTAATTGTGACAATTGCCGTGTAAGGTGAACATATGTACATACATATATACATGTTAATTAGTAGTCATGGCGTGGAAATGTCTGAGCATTTCTCTGCTCACATGTTTTATTTTTGAAATGCTTGAGAAGTAATTTTGAAAGTTGTTCTTATATTAAAAAAAGTCATTTATTTGAATGATATTTTATTTTATTACACCCTACACCATTTATTGTCCAAGTAGTTTGAGTCCCAGAACGACTCATTCGATAAATTCATATTTATTATTATGTAAATATCTTATTATTCAAGGTTATCCCTCCATATGTCCGCCAGGCCGCAATCTTTGAGATATTTTGACGAAATTTGTTACATCGATGTGCTTTGGTCCAAGAAAGAGCGTCATTGATGCTGCTTCCGATTCCGATATGAATAATTGCATTAAGCGAAGTGATGTGGGATATTAATCGCCGACTATAACGTTTTTATTTGTTGTATGATCAAGTATTTCATTTTTTACTGAAATCCTATACTATATATCAGGATGTCAATGGTCTCTTGTGGATTATAAAAATTTGCACGAAGATTAATTTATGGAAACTATACGTAGTAACGTCCAACTTTCAGCGATTTTGTTATATTAAATAGCTTTCTATTGACGCTTAATCCTATCAAAGCAATTTTTTGGTCATCTACGACTACGTGCGTTCGCAAAGTATGAAAGTTAGGCAAAATTCCTCCTAATATGTTTCTTCGGCAAAGCATTTCGGGTAAAGTATTTTTTCATAATCGCACGGATAAAATTATTATTACGCATCTTGTGTATATACCTCTTTAGGTCCACATGAGCAAAGAGTAAAAATAATATTACAGATGCATGCAAGAGCAGTGTCGATAATCCGAACTTACTGATTGAATGGCCGCCTCGATTTTTGTGTGTGTGCGTGTGTGTTGTACTTTAGGTAAGGATTTTAATACGTTTATATATACGATCGCTCAAGAATGGAAACTCATCGGCTATCGCTTACGAATTTTTATGCTATAGACAGTTTCGATAACGGTGATCTGAAGTCAGCAATAGAGTTATGTGGAATGCAATGACATATGCGCAAAGACTAGCACTTTAAAGAGCAATTCTTACTCTAAGTTAAATTGCCAAAAATATGGCTCAGAGACTAAACCAAAAGAAAAAAAAAGCTTCGGGGAGCTTTGGGGGAGATATTAAATTTTCTTAGTTATACGTGTCCGCCGGTTCATTTGCGTTTGGCTTATTGTTAAGGTTTAACGAGTAAAAATATAATAGTGGGCGACGGCCCACCATCACATGCCCTACACTACCCTACAGTTATTCATATTCCGATTTTTCAATATTGGGCGTTAGGTGTGATCCAAACCATTTTCAATAGCAATCGTTCTTGGGCCAACTTACATAGTTGTACCGAATTCATTGAATTACCAAACAAATTGCCAATTATAAGTTAATCCCCAGGAAGATAATAAGACAGACAGACAAGCTTCGATCAATTAAAAAAGTGATGCTGAATGGATTAGAATACATATATAGTGAGCATAGATTCGCACAAACTTAATATGCCCATGTACCCCAAGCGGCGTAAGGGTATAAAATATATGTATATATATAATATATATATATATACCACGAATGTTGAAAATTTACCCTGCAAAAAAATAACTTTGGTTCTTTTATAAAGAAGTGAACCGGGCAATCTAAATATTCCGTCGTCATTATATAAGTGATGAGATAATAGCCTAACGAAGACTTGGCGGATTTACTCCACAGTCAATCTACAGTCTACACAGTCTACTCGATATTATGGGTTTTATACAAATTCTGAATAATAAATGATAAAAATGCTTTTAAACTAATTTTCAGTTTATCTTTAATACTTTGCACACAATTACACATTTTCAACATTTGTAAGAAATGAAGTAAAAATCACTCGTAGACTAATTGAATGGGAGTATGTTGTCCGTATAATTTACGTTACTGTTTTACAACGTGATATGTAGTCTATGTCAGGAGATCATGAATAACAAAAATGGTTTAAGAAAAGTAAGAAAAATAAAAAAAAATAAAAGTAAAACAGAACACCGCTGTACAAATACGAGCAGAGCGAACGAGCAACGAAACGAAAAACCAACAACGGGTATCGCAAATAGACAAAATAACGAACAGCTGAAGACAGCTAAGGAGGCAAAACGAAAAAAACAGAATGAAAAAAAAAAAAAGAAATGAACCCAGAGGCATTCATTAGTTAAGAGGGCGTTAACGGGCTCGTTATAAACGGCGCGATCAATTAAGCGCTACGACATCCAAAATATGTATCACTCGTATATATAACGTTGCAAAGCAATCAGGAAATTTGATTTTCACTAATAATGATCAGACAATAAACGAACGAATTTAAGATGAAAACGAGGAGAAGGCGGAGGAGGAGGAGGAGGTGTTTCACAGCATACTATAAACAAAAAATGATTCTGCAACAAATTTATAACGTGATCGGATCGCGAATAACAAATTTAGAGATACAAACGCATTTTCTGCTGCTGTTTAGCTAAATTAAACTGTAAGACTACCGTATAGACAAGAGAGAGATTTACAGCAGTGCCAGAACGAAGACAAAGGGGTGTTAATTATGGCGACAAATAAATAATAAAATTCTACTGAAAGAAATAACAAATGAATTCTTGTTACACAAACCAAACAAAATTGTCACATATGTGTGTCTATAAGAATAAATCGCTTAAAGAACCAGGAAAATGTTTAAATCTTACAAACACACTATTAAGAGACATAATATTTGAGATCAGACGAATCAGACGTTTCACTGCAAAAATGTAACGAAACAAGAAAAATGATTCAAACTTAACCAGCGCAAGGCGTAACGTATAGTAACACAAACGAAGGTTCACATACTCTACATACGAGCAGCGAACGCAATAAGTTAATAAAAGGAATTTGAAATGTAACGAGCACGGTTCTAATTAGAACGAACTTTTTGCTATTATAAGAGAAGTCATCTCGCAGTTCGTTGATTTGAGAACTTAATCGGGCAAGAGTGATCAAGCGAGGTTGTGAGCAAAATATGACGGGGATTTGGGATGTGCTACTCTGCTCAGAAATGTATGCGTATCTCAATACTGAAAAATCTGATATATTAGATGACAGAAAGATTTCATGGCGATTTTTCATTCAAATTTAAGACCGTGCCTTTTGCTATTTCGAACGAAATTTTTTAAACCAAAACATGTGCGTTTTGAACATTTTGAACCACTTTTGAAGCCCCCTTTACACAATTAATATGACATCTGTTTTGTTCTAACACGTTCGGGTCGTTTTGCCTCAATTGCTTAAATGAATTGCATTAGCTACTGCCAGGCGATAATGGAATCAATAGTCTGACCAATTTGGAGCAGTTCATGAGGCGAAAGAGTTTTCGTAAATGATCCACTTTTTATCACCTGTTATCAATTTCTTCAAGAAGCGGCTCGTTCTCGTTTCATCTCAGCAGCGAGCCCCAAAGGGGAATTTGATCCATTAAATATTTCACTATCGATCCGTTTGGTACAAAAATATTGATCTTCTTTATATATGTAGGCTGATGGAAATGATTGGAAACTGTTTTCTGATCAATGTTTAATTCAGCAACGAAATCGTAAAATAAGATGTCTTGGTATTCCATAACATTTTGAAATATTTTGCGGAGTTGACCAATTAATTAATCGATATGCTGCGTCCTTTAACCTCGAAATCTCCGAAACATAAAGGAGTAAACTACATGCATGCTGATATTTTTCATCACAAACACTACGCATTTTTTATAAGCTTGCGCGACTTCATAGCCTCTGTCGAAGCGGTATTGTAAAATGTCTTGGCGTACGTTCAAAACGCAATTGCTATCGTGGGAATTAAGAAATGTAATGACGTTTTTTTTTTTTTTTTGATAGGAGTAATATTGCCAAAGTGACCCGTCTCGGAAACAATCTATTAGAAAAAAGTCACACAAAAGTCCTTTCTTTATGTGATACGGACATTCCATATGGACGTCCGAAATTCTTTTTAATTTTTCTTTGAAGTCGCGACAATTGCTCCATATGCCCCTATATGCCAATATGCCGACCCATTCCTATTTCTAAGATAATCTCCGGAAAGCATATTTTACATATTCTCGTGTCCTTAAAGAGCGAAAATACATCGAAAACTTTACTATACCATAATAAACTGATTTCGTCCGAAATTATGATTTATATTCTCACGTAAAAATTAGAATAAGAGCAAGTGCTCGTACAAAGCAGCGCTGTAGCTCTCTCTCTCGCATTTAGCAACTACGAAGTAAAAGCGAAATTTTGGATGAGTTAACACAAATCTATCATAATTTCAAGTGTAGGCAAAAAATTTTTTATCATTTCTCCGTAGCACACTTTTCGTATTATTGCTGCTCTCTGAGTCTTTGAGTTAACCATTAGAATGAATGTAATAGAGGCGAAGAGAAAAGATTTAACATCATGCTTAGTTTTTCCAGCTATAGATGAGCATAACTCGCTCGACATTATTCGAGATAGTATAGTATTTACATAAATATAGTGTAATGTGATCTCATCAAATATTTATGTCATGTCATCATAGTTTTAGTTTAGTGTATGCCCCATTAGCTCAGTTCGTTAGAGTATCGTGTTAATAGCGTGTTAGGTTTGTGGGATCGAACCATGTACAGGGCATTCAGATTCGAGAAACAGATAGCATGCCAATATAATGCGTGGCATAATGTTCCGACAGTGCATGCCAATCGCGTATAAATGACAAATTGAAAAAATGTTTGATAGATTCAAGATGTCGAGCTAACTAAGTGAAGGCTATTCGCGGAACGATAAATGAGAAATGTGTTTGATAAAAGAGGGTGTGTTGTGACAATCCCAAATGCAAGAAATTACGATTACACCTTGGCTCGAACGTAAGAATGAAACTTTTTGGCAGGTAGACGATGCTTCGTGTTCGGTACGAACAGAAAGGCGTGGTCTACTATGCGGTCTTATAGGGCGGGGGAACGATTAATGAACATTTGCTGACTTCAACTATTCGCCCTTCAAGTAGTGTCGAAAACATCGAGAAAGGCATCCCAAGGTCATTGCTTTATATGCTATATATATCCATCCTACACTGCATTGAAAAGTGTTAACGCAGGCGGCTTACTTATAAGACTAACACTCTTTCCGACTATCACTTTTTTGCATCGAGAAGTCGTTCGGAACAGTCTGCTACTAGCGACGGCGGCTACATTGAACAAACCGCTTCTTATCAATCGTCCGCATTTAATGTACTTGTTTCGAAGAAAAGTTCGCATAGCGCTTGAATTCCAAACTTCATTATGTTATATACTAGAGGTTATATTAGAAAAGAGAAAGAACTTTTTGTTCATCTGCTGGGTTCAAGCATGAACTTCATCCAGCTAACGATACATATATATGTCGATATTGAGGGCGTCAACTAGGTAGATATTCCGCATAGACAGCGGTCGCGGCATGCAAACACTTTGGTCTCGAGCTAAACTGTAAATAAGAATTTTCTGTTTGAAGATCTCTACATGGCTCCGTCAACTGTTGCTTCTAAAGCAGATGAGCAACAAAATCATATAAATAGTAAAACTTTTAGTAGATATTTTCCAAGTTTTCTTTATAGAAATAATCGAAAAATGCAATTTATTGGAATTAGTGGAAACGAAACCATAGTTCTTTGGGGGATTAGTTGGCGGTGCGGACGCTCGTATACGTTATATTTGCTTGCTGGAATCAACTAAACATCTATAATCGAACATGACTGTCTAATTGCCTTATCCAGATATTCGAAGAGGAAAAGCGGAAATTATTTCATCGTACAAAGTTTCGAAGGGAATTTGAAAAAAGCATACACTTCCTTACATTATCTTTCATTAATTTTCAATTATCCTTAATTACAATAATCATTGTTTGCAATTTGAAGCAGGAAAAAAGTGGAATTTTCTTCTGTCTTTTTTTTTTTTCGTCGTAGAACATTTTCTTCTTATAATTTCTAAAAATAATATTAAGACATAACAGCTTAGTAATTTAGACACAATTACCAAATGTAAATATTATGCTAGACACACACAGAGAATGCATGTAGCCTTAAGCCTTAAACAACAAGAATAATAACAACAACAACAACAGCAACAGCAACGTCAATAACCATATAAAATATATACGACAAACATATCGATGCCAAAGTTGTGAGGCAGAATATTTTTTGTTTGTTTTTCTTTATTTTCTTTTGCTTTTTCACTTCTATTTTTTTTTTTTTTTTTTTGTTTTTTCATTTTCAGGCAAGATCTCGAAATGGAGAAATCATAATAATTTACATATGTATTTGTTAAGACCATAACAACCACACCAACCGTAATAACAGCAACTAGCTTTGCTTTAAAGGCCGAAACAAATACTGCTGTGGTAAAAGCAATAGCAACAGTATCAGCAACAGCAACAGCAACAGCAGCATCAGCATCAGCTGCTGTTGCATTTTACCCGTTTTTGCATCCACTCGAGTCTACTCTAATAGAAATGTTAACCTTTTGGCATAATTTTTATTATTGTATTCACATTTTTGTGCAAGTTTTTGTCTTAAGATTTTTTGCTTTTGCTTTTATTTTTATTTATTTATTTATTAATATACATATATATATATATATATATATGTATTTTTTTTTTTTTTTTTTTTTTTTTTGTTTCGCTTTTTCGATTTTGACCACAAACGCCTACTGTCTCCTTTGTTTGTTGTGGTATTTCTCTTACGCTAAGATGTCTTATAAACGGATCACATACCTACTGTATACCATTCATATGTTTATTCGGTTTGTTTCGTGGTTCCTAGTCACACCCTAATTGAGAAGGCAGCCAGTTTATCTTATGCCAACAGAGGGTTTGTTTGTTAGCTCTTTCTAAGTCTGTCGTTTCTTTTTCGATTTTTGAATATTGGTTGAATGCATTGTTACTTTTGCCTGAGGGTTGTATTGTAATTGTAGTTGTGGATGTGTGTGTGTGTGTTTGTGTGTTTCCAAATGTATACTTGTGAATATTTAAAAAAAGTATCGTTGATTTTCTGTCTTGAAAATTGTCGTTCTGCTCACACACAAATGTCAAGCGATTAATTTTGTAGTTTCCTATGAAATACAGAGAATTTTTCGAAAAATATTTTAATAAAATTATAGTAAATAATAATAATATCAGTTACAAAAGATATGCTCCAAATAATTCATTTTTATAGTTAGAAACCGACGCTCAAGATGGAATGTTCTTACGAATCTCAGATACCCACAAATTTACATAAATAAATTTTTATTACACGGAATGAAAAATTAAATGGCGGTCATAGGCCCAGGAGTTTTGTTTATCGGTTAACGTGAAAATAATATCTTTTTTAAATTATTCACTATGGATAAAACCTTGCATTAATTTTTAATATTATTCATCGTAATTCTGCTGGTTTGTCTGTCCATGCGTCCGCCTGATGTCCGCCCATGTATTCTTGTGTTCAGTCTGTAGGTTTTAATTTTTGGGAAATTTTGATGAAATTTGGACAAAACATTGAAAATCCTTCAGATTGGATTTTGAAAAATCGCCATCTGACCGTCTTCAGCAAGGCCGTAGTTCACTACAATGCTCTTAGTATTCCAATTAACGTGAATGTATTTATTGGCAAATCACTCACTGGCGCAATCGATTTAAAAATAATGTGATAAATATATTTTTGGGTGATTGCAACGTTCAGATTTAATATTAAGATCAAAAGTTAGTACGAATTTTTGCAAAAGTATGTTTTGGTTACCCTTCGATGGGCAGCATATTAGTTAGCGAGGAAAATTCGTTAGATTTTCCCCGTAAAATGCGCATTCGGTTTCATTTTTGTATTTTTTTATTTTTTCTCAACTTAAGACGACATCTTCGGGATAGTTTTTTTGAATTTCGAAAACACAGGCGAATGGGTCGAAAATCAAATTTTGACGAAAAGTTTGACGCTCAAAGAATCTTCTTTTTTTAACACTTTAACAAGAGAACTAACTGTGAGCAGAAACTTTTTTAAATTTGATTGCGCGAACACGACGCAACTTTTGTCTTTGCATTGAAAGGATTAGCATTATCGAATGCTCTTGACTGAATTCTTCTTCTTCTGAAATTGATGCTGTATATGTCAACTGCAATACAGCTTGTGAAGTAATAGCGCTGTTTTGTAAAAAATTTTCTGAACATATGGTTTCTCGAAAGGAAGCATTACATTAGAGATAAAGCTCACGTTAATCTTCTTGCACCGAACCAAGTATTTAAAAATGATATTACAGTTGTTTGTTGTTGTTACTATTCGAAAATGTGATGGAAAATCGCATTAGAAGAATAATTGTTTTGAAGTAGAGCTAAGAAGCTCATTTGTTAAATGATGTGTTTAATGTGTAAACTTAGAACCAGTCCTTTGCATAGAAATGAGTAAAATCCTCACTTTTCATGAAAATATTATCTTTTTTGTTGATCTAAAGCAGTAACTATTGTTAAAAGATCTTGCAGCAGCAAAATAGGGGAACATGTTGTTCTTGCCTTTATTATTGGACGTGTGCCTACAATGGCGAGTAGTGAATATAAGGCACAGGTTTAAAAAGAAGGGCGATTAGCTTAGCTGAAGATATCCGCGGCTTTTCTGTTTATCTTCATTTTGTTTTTGTTATAAATTGTTTCAATTTGTCTTGCTTTCGGTTTTCTCAGAAAGAGAAAAGCCTAAGAAAACAAGTAAGAAAATTATATTCGGTCGTAATCCATAACCCATAACCGTTATCCTAAAAAAGGACGAAAAAAGTAAAAGAACAAAATTTTCATGTTCGATAATATGGAGAGGGCGCGGTTGAACTTTTCTATTTTCAAGGTAAAAGTTCTTGTCGCATAGGCGTGTGGGCGTTGGAGGCGTGTCCTTGGAAAAGTTTAAATCATTTCCAAATTTTTTTGAAAATTCGTGAAAAGAAGAGGTGTTGCTGGTGGCTTATCCTTCGACTGATTTCGGCCATTTTTGATACCAACTGGCCTGCAAGAGCTTCGAATGTTTCCCAATTTGCAGTTGATAGGTGCATTCTTGCGGCCAGGAAAATGTTTACAACAGGCAAATTTAGGCGGACGGACGGACATCCAGGCAGGCGGATAGATGGACATACTTAAATAGATTTCGAAGCTGATCAAGAATATATATACTTAGTGGGGTCGCTGATGGTTCCTTCCGTACGAAAATGATAACTTGAATAAACCAAATAATACAAGGGGACCGTCTGTGCTTTCACTTATGCGGCTTAGATAAGTGCTAAACATAAGCGTTTAAAAAAGGGGAACAAACAGTATTACAAGGACTTTCTTTAAAAAGTGAGAATAAACTTAAAAAGGAATCCGAGATACTCCTGCAAGTTTTTTGATTCCAAAAGGAACTCTGCTATCCTACCTACTCTACTGTTCAGATGCACTATCGAGTTGTTACTCTTTGAACGGTTAATTGCGAATAGGCTAAAGCAGGCATTATCGTCAATAGTTTGTAATCGACAACATGAGTGTAGCAAGGGCAGAACTGAACTTTTTGAGTTAAGTAGCCACCGATCGGAGTGAGTGGTTGCGTAATAATGACAATAGTGCAATCACTATGTAGCATAATCCTATATCGGTTGCCAATTTTATGACAAGCAAATCACTTCCAAATGGAGCGACCACATGTCACCGCACGCATAGCCTTTTTATTCAATCGAATTACTGACCAATTTTTTCCCATTTCTTTCCCAGCTCTTATGTTAGCTTGAGGGTATATATTGAATGTGCACTTTTCCCAAAAGCAAACAAATACTTGATTTACCTAATGATGTGTTCGACCGGAAGTTTGGAAATTTCTAATTTCAAATGAATTTCTTAGATGAAGCTTTCGAAAAATCGCAAAACATTTGAAAATGTGTTTGAATAACTTAAAGCGAATAATATCGAATCGGAAAGCACGGAACAAACGAAAAAAAGAAGAAAGAAGAAAAAGAAAAGCTAATTGGCCTTCTGATGCATCTCCAATTGAAAAGAAGAGGCGAGAGAAATTCTCGATGAGGCAGAATGTAGTTTTCTTTAGTTATTCTTTCATTGCATGAAAATGTTTGCTTTTCATGGCAAAAGTTTTTGAAAATTTCATTTTAAGGGGATCTGTTCGTTTGCAATATGACTTAAAATGATTACGTGCAGAGTTTGCAAAACGATAATAATAATAACGCCCTCAATTCTCGAATGTAACCGTTAATTATAAAATTTTTTTATGCGCTTACAGTAATTACATCTTCATATTATAATTAAAAATCTAATCAAAAATCGTAATCGTAGCAATGTTAGAATGATTTAGCTTTCATGATTATATCATCAGATATCATGGCAAAGATAGTAAGTGTAATGCTAATGGTAAATATATATCTCATATATATGTATTCTTTATTACATTTTCAGATTCAATTCAGTTCAGCCAACAAGTTTATTAATTGAATGTAGAATAATTAGTAAAGTGTAAAAGAGTTTTGTTAAGCTAATAACAACTTTATGCAGCGCATAAAACCAAATGAATGTAATAACAATGGTAATAAAACACAAAAACAAAAAAAAAATAAATAAATAAATAAATAAGTATTAGAAGCAATAACAACAACATCTGAGATATGTGTATCATTAGTAGCACAAAATGGAATATTTCTATGCTTAATATTGATGCGAATCAACTAAGGAGTGTACAACAAGTAACTGCAACTTCAATGAGAGATGCATTTTAAAAACTTATTTCTTAAAAGCTAGTTTCCCAACTTTTGCGCTTTTAATGATTTTCTAATGTATTTGAAAATTTTAATTAATGTTTAAAGGTACAGTGCCTATGAAAAGAATTAAAAACGAAAACGCCAAAACGAAATAGATCTGCTATGGGAACGAAGAAATTAGCTAATAAAACTTACGGACGGTTGCAGTGACCTAACTGTTTTCCTGAATATTTATTAAAATTTATGCTTATTATTACGATTATAACGCAATATAACACTACTGTGATCGGAAAGGGATTATGGCTAAACTTTCTTTGCTGACAATTGTATGATGCATTATGTATTCCTTTCACCAACGTTTGGGAGCAAGGAAGTGTTTTACACTTGTCTTGTATGTGTATGTGAAGCTATTCGTCAGAATTGTATTTACATTCGAAGCCATTACTTTCTCCTTTCGCGACCGTATTAAGCATGAACACAGACGAACAAACGTAAACGTGGACTTCAATAGAACAAGAGAGCGATTCAGAATTTCATATCGATCAAGAATATATATATATATACTTTGCCACGCCCATTTTATATCTAGATTTCCTTCGCTTTCGGGCTCTAGCAAACGTTTTAACAAAACGAATATATCTCCTCTCTCATCTTATTAACTATGGAGAAGGATAATATTTGACCTACATGTCAGTCAGTGTTAGCTAGCAATAGCTGCTGAGAAAGCAAAACAAAAAAAAAAAAGAGGAAAGAAACAAACCATCTATATAAGTTTACGCCAATTGAATCAAAAGATAGATAGATGCATAGGTAGATAGATAGAGAGAGAGAGAGAGACACTCTCTATATGGATTATGATGAACTTCCCAACGTTGAATGTTGCAAAGCCACACTGTAACTGTATACATATATGGCAAACTTGAATATTTGCATTTACACACACATTGTTATTAGCTGCGCTACATATCGAAACCAGCTTAACCCCAAACTTTTTCTTTTTACGATTCGAAGATTGACGTCAAAAATCATCAAAAATATTCAACGGTTTCTTCACCATTATCCGAACTTTAAAAAGCTAAGAAGAAATCTACGATGAATATGACGCATCTTTAACAGCGATCTACAGCGTAGGCGAGTTGATGTTATTACCATAAAATTTGATATTTTTTACTCTATACATACTGAGATCGTTGCTTCAAGTGGATGTTATTTGTCTTAGTTTCATTGAGTTGAATATTTCTCTCTTGATCGAAACTTTGAAGTATTGTGTGAAAAGATTCGTATGAGATCGTTTTCCCAGTTTTTGCGCGAGTACTGGCTTGAAAATCTAACGTTGATTCGGTCAGTTATCGTAATGTCCAAAGAATCTTACGTATCAGCGAGGTTAACACACAGTAAATATTGCATAAGCATTTCGCTGCGCAATGACTATGAACGCTTTGAAACTTGAGAATCGCTTGAAAAGGCACGTCTTGATAAATCGATGGACCTAAGCCACCTATTTTAGCTGCCATAATTTAGAAATCGATTAAAATATTCGGATTTAGACGAGGCACTAACATGAAATTAATTAGTAATCGATTATGCAGAAGCGCCAGGACAAGAGGGGTCGAGTTGCGTAATGCTGATCTATTTTCTCGGAAAAATTAAAGGTAATACAGCAATGGCTTCAGAGGATCGTAAATGTTTGCTTGACACCCAACCTATTGTTCCATGTTCTAAAGTGTTCTGTATCGTGGTATTAAGATATTCGAGTTGGAAAGTTTTCAATTCAAAGAGAGATTTTCTTTTTTACTTTTTGGTTTTGTACTGAGTGTATCTTCACGTTTAATAGAATCCATCTATCACTTTAGACCAGGTACTTTCGAACCAGCGAGTTGGACGATTTTTGGGAGGCAGAAGATTATGGTCATATGAGGTGTTAATAGGAAAGGAGGGGTGGGGGGGGGGGGCAAATATTGCAATTGAACTCTGTTGACTTGACTCTCTCGATTCACTCTCAACTGACTTTGACTTTCTCAAATATTCTGCATATATATCCTCTTACAACCACCCTTACCCTTACCTATATTCATCGCGACATATTTAATTCGTTAATCGGTTTTCCCGCTAAATTTTCTGCCTATTATTGTTCATCTTTCCGCCAGTCACTAATTTCAAGATCGTAAGGCGCAAGACGCAAGTAACGCGTCATGAATGTTTTCTTCATTTGCCAACAAATTTCTTTAGAGTTCGATTTCTTAGAAAATGGACTGAGTTTCGCGAAAACTCAAATCATCAAATATGGCATTTTCATAAGAACGCATCATATGAACGCACGTTGCATGAATTCAGCTTGAAGTAGATTTTGCTTTCTATGATGTTGCGAAATTCCTTACATCAGAAATCGAGGTACAATGGTCACTAGTTTCCATAAGTTAGTAGATGTGACTATCAAGTTTGCCATAAGCTTGAATTAAGAGGGATTTTAATTTTAATTTGCATTAAAAAAGAAGAACTTAATGAAATTTTATATTTTCCAAAATGTTATTTCACTTATTTGTTGCCGACAAAAGTAAATTAATTTTATGTAAATTCTTGCTTCTGAAAACCGTTAGCATTTATAAAATGGTTACGAAAAAATGCAATCATATCTTTTCCTTTGTTAATTCAGTAAGAAAGTTGTATTAAACTTATCGCGAATTTTTGATACCCCCGCCTGGCATCACCATAAAAATAATACATGGAAGATATTCAGTGTTATGCGAATTGCCATAGCGGACTTAGCAAGTATTTGCGCTCAAATATCTATTTTGTCTTTTGTTTGTGAACGAGTCCCGTCTATTCTTGCACTCACACATCTATATTCTAAATTTTAGATAAACTTCTGAAGCGAATTGTAAGTGTCTCGTGTACGCGTAACTGTACTTAAAACACAGCCGTTTTCACACCTAATACTAAGATCATCATCTAAGAATGTATACGCGAAACTGCAGCTTTCTGTTTTAAACGACTGATAGACGTTCTGCTGAAACTTAATTAAGGTCAAGAATATATATGTAGTGTGTAAGGTATCCGAAGCGAAGTGTGTTTATAGATGTTACAAACGTAAAGACAAATTTAGTATAACGCCGTCTGCTGTAACACGTAAGAAGAAAAAAAAAAAAAGAACTTTATATGAATGTACGGTGTGTACGGTAGCTTCAGAGAAAAAGTGGATGCTAGCACGCATGCGTAACAATAAATTAATTGTGGATTTTGTTTACGATCACCAATAAACTAAAGAATTTCAAAAGACATGAAAAACAAGTGTTGTTAACTAAAGAAACAAATATACATATATATATATATATAAATATATATGTTTATATACATATATATATATATATATACATATACATACATACATATGATATGCCCTGAACATACAAAAAACATGGCAGACTTAATTTGCTGAACATCAGCGCATAAGTATAAGCATAAGGTATGTGTGTAATTTTTAATATGCTGATGATTTTATGAGTGTCAGAAATGAAAATTACAGCGCCTCTGGACACGCAATATCTCTTCGACTAAGAATTGAAAAAGAATTTTAAAAATGAGAAAAGAAACGAAATTAAAATAAGTTTTTCTAGATAAGCTACCGTAAAAGCAGCTTTTTTTTTTTTTTTTTTTTTTTATAAATAAATAAGCTAAGCAAGAGCTAGCTATAGCTAGCTAGCCAACTAGCTATAGATAGGCTTATGGTGCACAGAGAAAGAAACGTTCTTTTTTTTGTTTTTTATTTTTTGTTTTTTTTTTTGTTTTTTGTTTTTTGTTGTTTGTTTTTTGTTCGAGTTATATTCAATGCAATTGTAAAAATGCTATAACTAGAATTCTCTTCACGTAATGCTATGAATTATATTTACCGGTTTTTTTTTTTTATTTTTTTTATTACAAACATATTTAAATGTTAATTGTGTAACATTCTTACATACATGCATAAATATTTATGCGGAAAGTATTAAAAACCTTATAAAGAGAAAATTTCAATTTTATCACTAATACATGAAAAATATTTAAGAAGAAACTGTAAAACATAAGAAACGTAATGCTAGTGCTACGTACGAATGCTTGAATGCTGTTGTTTTCTTGTTTTTGTTTCATTCTTTGTCGCATAGAGAACAATCTAAGCTTCTCGGTTTTTTTTTTTTTTTTTTTACTCTAAGTAAGTTTCACGAATCATATACTTATGTTGCCATATGTGCTACGGATTAGCTGAAGATCATAAGAGCATAAGTTCGCTTGTTGCTCGCTTTTTTTATGCGGAATATTAAAAAATGAAAACAGAAATTTATAAATTTCTAGCTCACATTTCTGGCATGAGCAATATAAGACTTGGGTGGGTCTGGCAATGCGCCCGACATTGATGAAGATTGGAAAGTTATTAGAAAAAAAGTAAAAACTACAGTGCTTCTTGTTTCTATTTGCTTATCTTGACATTAAATCTTAATAATGGATTATTTTTAACTTTCACGTTTACGGTGCGTTATCAGAAGCTATCGCTTAATCCAAGGATAAAGCGGGCTTTACATTTAGAACCACCACCACCAGCTAAGCTGCTTTCGTTAAAAAAATTTTTCAATGAGCGAACGATTTCGCAATGTCTTGCGAAAAAAAGTCAAGTCGACGTAATATGCGGACCTTGAAGGAGTGAAGAGAATTGTTTAGCTTTATATAAGAACGCTGGCCATATACCGCATTTCTACTAATTTCTTAGTTGAGTCGCTAGCCATTTCGTCTACCATCTTTTTAGCAGAATATGAATTCCGTGCGGCAAGGAAAGTTATGCCTCTTTACGTTATCCAAAAAATAATCTCTCCCTATTCACAAGATCGGAAGCCATACTATCACACCAGCTCAAGTGGACGACGTACCATTGATTAATACCATCAACGAGAAGGAATAACATCTCATGCATATAGCAGACAGATCATGAAAACTTGAAAGCTTACGCTGTCATGATCGTTGACATTTAGGCCTTTTCAGCGCAGTAGTGCTCTTTAGGGAAGTTCTCAATACATCAGACAAATTCATAATAGACTATAACAACCACGGAAGAGCCATGCATGTTCAGATCACCGTCGCTTTTCATATTTGCTTTCCATATCGTAACGCATCCTACGTTTATCACGTTTTACGTTTCCACAGCGCTATCTTCAGTGCATTAAGTAGGAAATGTCACGCTTCCCATAAAAGGTGTTTGTTTGTTATAGAACAGGACCGATCTAAAGTTCGAAAAACTTATGTTATTATGTAAAATCCGAAGATACTACTTTCGGATGGAGAAATCACAGTTTTATCCACCACTTTGAAGTAATAGTTACGTCCACCCCCGATAGGCAAAGAGATCTGATCCAATAGCGCTTGTATGCAATGGTCTTGTGCAGGCGTTTTTGCATATTTTGAAAAAATCTTTAGCCTCTCGCACGCCAAGGATGTGCGGGGCCATTCCAGGCCATGGCTCATACAATCTAATCCTAAAAAAATGAAAAATATCAATGCAAAGGAATTGTAAGTGCTGACGTTCCCTTTTGATTTAAAAGGCGCAGAACGCGGCAATTGAACATCCATGGGGAAGGCACTTTAACTACGTTTACTAGTGCATAAGTGCGTGCATAAATTGTAACAAAAGTCAATATAAAATTTGACGACAATTTATGAAACATTTTATGAGAAAGTTAATTACAATAAGTCGAACAGAAATCTCGGAAAGAAAGACTTGCCTTAGAGCTTTTGATAATTTTTTTTTACGTGTGAAAAACGTCACAGTGACCTTGGAACTGACAACAGAAACATAAATAAGTTTGACGTCGCTCAACCATATTCCTCCAGTGAAATATTATAACACATCAGCGCAAATGTTCATGCATACACACAGCAACATCTGTATAACTTAGCAAGTTTTCTTGTCTAAGTATGTGCATGCATGAATGTATTGTATATATGTATGTATGTATGTATGTATGTATGTATGTATGTATGTATGTATGCATTTACGAGTGTATAAATGTAGTTTTTGCCGCTCACTAAACGCAACGGAAAAATGGCCGATAAATAACAGCGGCCAGTGTAATCAATTTCTACAGATATATATATACATATAAGTAAATATACAAACGCATATGCAACATATATATGAACGCGAACTTGTATATAAGTCGACAAAACGTGCATTATTATGTGATGTATTTAATGATAGATAGCTAGGTGGCGGTAAGCATTCACTTCATTTCAGTTTATTTTTGTTATGCCGTCATAGTCACCACTACCGCCGCTACCACCACCGCTATACCGCATACTATCATCACTATTATCAATATATTCGAATGAAAGCTGCTATGTGTAGAGGGTAGAAGCAAAAGTCTCTTTGCACAGTCGGCACACACACACACACACACACACACACACAAATATGCTGGCAGAACTACTTTATCATTCTAGAGACGGAAACAAGTGTTGGCTAATGTCGGTATTGTTTCATTAAAGTCAACCAACCAAACGAAAAAAAAAAAAAAAACCAAAAACGAAAGAACAAAAAAATTAATAAAAAAAAATAAATAAAAAAATAAAATAAAAATTACTCATATAGCTTTACGCCTTTGTAAGTATAAATATTCTGAAAAGAATTTGCTGAAGTACACGATAAATACGTTTTATGCATTTATGAGGTATCGTTAATACCTTATAATAATGTTTTATGCAGAAAAACCAATTTTCCCTTTTCATTATTAATTAAGAGAATTTTTAAAAAATCTTACGCTGTACTCTTGTCAAGATGTTAATCTCTCAATTAATTTATTTCATGTTTTCTGTATTATTTAATTATTCGCTTGGATGATAATCGCATTCATAATCGCAATAACTGCAGCTATGAAGTTAGCAATAAAATGATAATTAACATAAAGTAACGGCAAGCAACGAGATGGAATAGTCTCGTCGTTGATACTGATAAACACATCTGTTAAGTGATAAGTCAATAATTTTACTATATGGACTTTTTTCTTTTCCTTTCCGATTCCTTACGAAATTGATAGTTAATTGAGAAGAAAGTTCGCGGCGTTTCATTTATCAAAATTGAAATAAGTTTTTCTTATATTATAAATTAATTATATTAAAGTACAGGTGTTTTTCATTTTGATCGATAACATTTTTTGGCTTTTCTAAAAAATCATTATGATGTTGGATGTTGGACTTCTCAGATTTTCGACCGTAAAAGCGGACCAAATAATTGCATTCTTATGGCGAAAAACGGTGCTTGTTCTATTGATTGGTATTGGGCGCTTTATCTGAATTTATCTGAATATGATCGCATTAATCGTTGACCAAATTAGGCCAATATGATGGCGTTCCAATCCTATTAAATACAAAGAATTACTTCACATAGTGCCAACCTCGGTTTTATTCTACTTTTCATCCAGCAATCCCTTTAAAAAGAGATCATCTTACTTTCGCATCAGCAACGAGTCAAAGATCGAAATTTGATTGATTTTCTCATATGATAGCTAAAACTATCTGGCGGTCCTTTTTTTGAACGGCTTAAAGCTGACCGTTCGTCAGCGTTAAATTTCACACGACTACATATGTTGATCTTTTTTAATTTTTTTTTGAAGAATCCCAGTAACATTACCGACGGCTGCAGGTGGTAGGTTTTTATGATCAAAATTTCCGCGGTGGAAACAAGGCAAGCCTTTTCACGCTGCTAACTTTGGCAAGCGGCTAATGCCCTTCGCAACTTTGCTACGCCTTATGGTTGCAATGGTTCTGTAAAGATTATCTTAATTATCCAAAGGGTGTCGTCGATCCAATGTGCCATTACATGGAAGTTACGCTACTCTAAAGGCATCTCGCGTTATGAACTGATTATTTTTATGTATTTCGTATGCGAATAAAAGCAATCGAAAGCAAAGAAATTTTCGCAAATTTTCACATTTTTTTAAATCATTGTTTACTTAACGTTTGTGTATCCTATGATAATTTAAATATCGCTTTATTCGCAACTAAATCTCTCTAAAATCAGCGAATTAGTTAAGTATTTTTTTATGACTATATAGAAGAGACAAAGAGATAAAGAAGGCTGAACTTAATGCTGAAGTAAATAAATGGCAGCCTGCAGTTCTACCCACATATAAATCGCTAAAGAATTTTAAAGAAATATTTTTTTTTTAACACTTTAGAAGAAAAAAAAACAAAAAAAAATCTTTCGGAATTCATATAGTTTCGCTTTTTTACTACACTATTTCTACAAGTTGGCCTTGAAATTTGACGTATTACCGCAATTATTATAAGGAAATTCTTCAAACATTTCAAGCGAAACTGCAAATAAAATGAAAAGAAGTAAAAAATATGCAAGACAGTCAAAATTATATTTGATTTAAGTCGAATATTTTAATACCCAACAATTCGTTGATTTTTGTTGCTTAACATTTTGAAATTAAACAACAACAAAAATACGCTGCATGACAACTTTGGTATTTTCAATCAATCATCAGATGGGATAGATCCGAATGATTATGCAATAAGCAAATCTTACATAGGCCTAACGGACAACGCTCGTTGCGGTATGGGATGGGGAAAGGCACTGGCTGCGAAAACGACGAAAAGCTTGTATCGTTAATATCTTCCGTCCCGAGATATTGACGAAAACAAATAGTCAGATGATGAATTTCCGTTTCCGGCTATTGGAGATAAGGAGAATGTAGTTTGGTAAAATTAAACCATCGATATATTGGCCAAAGATTTCTTGTATCGCAATGAGAACTAATTCAAATCTAGGTTAGATGAGAATGTTGTTTCGCATAAATCATAAGCACAATCGATACACACGCTTTTACTGTGACTGATGAATGAATATTGAATATTGAGAATGAAGATTACTAAGGCATGCACCTTATTTCTCATTATATACTGAATATTCAGCCAATTTAATAATTGTTCAATTAGTCTAAAAAGTCTTCAGCTTAGTAAAAAATGAATTACTTAACATCAGTTAAAATCCATATGAATTTGGATACTTTGGACTTATGGAAGACTTGACGTTTTTCCTTTACCTATTACCTATACTTGGTAGAGACTTTGATTCATACACCGAAACACTTGGCAAATTTAACTTATTTGCTAAAGTGATTGTTGAAAAAAATCAAGCAAATAATACAACAATAGATGAATTTATTAAACTGTCAGTTGAAATCGAGTTTTGAGTACGACTTGAATCGAGTTCTGTTGTCTTTATTGTCATCATTCGTCATTCATCATATACGGGTAAAAATAAAAAATAGTTTACTTAACTGCTAACTTCCTTTAAGAAATACGAAACGAGCTTTACAAGCAATAACAATAACAAGAACAACAACAATAACAACAGCAATTACAACCTCAACCACTTTTTCGCTAAAGTTGTTGTTCATTTTTAAATATTTAAACAACGCAAAGTATTTATTCAAGATTTCAATGACATAAGAGTATGCACACCGTGTCGTTTATAGCGTTTATATCACTTAATTAGTACAAATACACTGAGCAAAAAGATTACAAATTCCATAACATTCGTATGACTATCCAACATTCCTAGAATCTGAAGTAAAATTTGTAAAAAGTTTTCCTTTTTTTTTTTTCGTTGTCGAAAGCAATTGTATATTGAAGACAACTTTAGGGTCACTTTGTATGCATGAAGACCTTTCTTTCTCTCATTCAGGCATGCACGCTTGCATGCACATGCATACAAAGAGAGAGAGAGAGACAGAGAGAAAGAGAGAGAAAGAGAGAGAAAGAGAGAGAGAGAGAGAGAGAGAGAGAGAGAGAGAGAGAGAGAGAGAGAGAGAACACACACTGAGCAAACTGAGCAGCTATATAGGATCTGAGGTACATTGTCGTTCTAGATGAGAACCCCAAGAGACCGGTAACCCGGAAAGCCAAAAGGATAATGTCGGTTGGAGAGGCAGTGACAGGATACAAGACGTAGTGGAAGCCACTAAGGTAGTCCACTAAGGTCCCATCAAACAAAGACCACCTGCAACCAACTGCAATCGGTCCCCGCGAAGTAACGACCACCTAACGGTCGCGCGGGAGAGAGTGGTCGGAGAAGTGTATGTGTGAGGGATAGTTTTAGTACGTAGGTACCATGGACGGCGACTGGTGGTATGTGCCACTGTCACGGGCCAAGAGCATCTTCGGACGATTTTTCCCTCCGCGTTGCATAGCAAACATAAACCCACAAATGTGCAGATTATCGTATTTTGTTGTGGTTTTTTAGTTACTGTTAATGTGACTTTCTAGAAAGTTGACTCCTGCCTTTACCTAAAAAAAAAAAAAAAAAAAAATAAAAAATGATATGAGAAGCTGCAAACGTATAATGCACTCGATCTTTACGAAACCAACAACAAGCAGGCAAATTGGGCCTTATTGGCATATCCAACATACGCGGGAAAGTCGTTGAAGGAACCTTTTGTGAACGTTATAAACGAAATAAGAAAAGTGATTATTTTTCATTCCGCGATATAAAAACAAATATATATATATATATATATGCAGATAATAACCTAATCAATCATTTTAAGTTGAAATTGTTTTCAGGTTTTCTTCCTGTGTAAGATAAAATGTGCGTAATGCTGCTTGTACTGCAACTACAAGCGCAAATTACGTAAGCATGCATACATAGATTACATATAATAGGATATACATCGACAAACATATAAAAAACATTTTCAGATTTTTATACATAACTGACAAGTGCGTATGTGCGAATGTTTTAATGCCTGAAATAACGCACAACGCAGAACGCACATAAAATCAAACAGACATTAATGTTAAGCTGTTGACATTCAACAAGTTGTTGTCGTTGTTGCTGCTTCTGTTGCTATTACCATTGCTGTTCCTGTAATTCATTCATACGTTAAATAGTTGACAACTTGACTGTGTCTTGTGGTATTTTATTATTTATTTATTTATTATTTATTTATTTATTTTTTTTTTTTTGCTTTTAGATATTTTTTCTATATTTTTATCTCTTATTTTCCTTCTTTCTTGCAAAATTGTTGTCGTAGGTATTTTATGGTAGGCCGTACAAAAGTCTAAAAGTCGCATGTGTGCGTATGAATATGAATAAGATCTGACAGGCTACATAACTGACTGAGGGTAAGAGCTGACTGCTTGCCAAGTTTGTTTGGTTTAACTTGCACGGTATTTGGGTGGTGTGTACGCACTCTTTAGAGACCGTCAACACAAACACACGCACACGTATATAGTGTGTTTGTGTTTTGTGCAAAGTGCCGTTAGCCAGATATTTTATTAAAATACATACCATATATATATATATATATATATATATATATATATATATATATATATAGATATATATATATATTTATATATGGTTTATATGGTCGCATTCACAAGCAATAAACGACAAGCATAGCAACGACGACAACAGCATTTAAAATCACCAGCGACAACAAGCAACAGCAGCCGCAACCATAAACGCGCTGTAAAACATGTGATACATGCGTTAATCATTTGTCAGTCAAGGTTAATTGTGGGGGCTCGGTATTTGATTTAATATTTCATTCGTTCGTTGTTGTTGTTGCTGTTATTGCTGTTGCTGTTATTGCTGTTGCTGTTGCTGCTGCTGCTGCTGCGATTGCTGCTGCTGTATTTTTTGTTATTAATCGAAGCACGTGTTTGTAATAAAGTGTATGTATGTAATGCAACTATTTACCTGAATATTGTGCATATATGTTTTTCATTATTTTTATTCAACAGTTGTTAATTTTTCCTTCCTCTCTGCTTTAAAATCGAGTCAATTGTTGTGGTTGGTGCTGATATTATCGTGATTCTTGTTACCTTGACCGTCTTATATGAGTGCGTACGTTATATTTATTTTTATGTCTATTGTGCGATGTTACTGAACTTGAACTTGAATTGATTGTTTGTTTATTCATAATAGTTAGCACTTAATCGCTGATGCGATAGCATTAATTACGCTCACTGCCACAGGGCCTTTATATGTTGATTAAATTAAATTTAAAACTCATTGAAAGATGCATCGGCATCTGTTTGTTTTTACCTCAAACTTAGTAAACTTATTTAATCTATGCGTGTCCGACCGTTGGTCTTTATATGCCGAGATGAACGGGCAGTACTGCAGTAACTATACGTAATCTGCATGAGTGGATTAATTCCGATACCTACTTGTTTCTGACGGAAGGTATTTAAAAAAAAACTTTGAAGCTTTGAGAAGAGGATTTGAGTCAACATTTCTAACAAAAAAAAAAAAGAAAAATTGTAGACTAATTGCACCGTTCTTTATGCCGTTATATATGAGGAGTGGTGGTAAATATGGTACGATCCGATTCATTTTCAGTTGGATTCATCCTTGGGCAAACACATGCCATCGGAAATCACATAGCCAGGTAGTTAAGAAGTGTGACCGTGCAGTCAATGTAGCTGCATTCAATTCTCAGTTATGTAAATCATAGCTTAATTGTGATTGACGTGTGTTTATAACTATAGTGATTGTTCGCTCGATAATGCCGATCGGGCATATATATTTTCCGCTTAATGATAATTTTTCCATTTTTCCATTTCTCCTCTCCTCACTTGTTCTAACCGTTATCCTATCGCACGTGTAAAGAGAGAACATCCTCTGGGTGGTTGTTCGAAAAAAAAAAAAACAAAAGGAAAAGGAAAAGGAAAAGCAAAAGGAAAAGGGAAAAAAGCTTGTCAGTGTACCAAATTTCTTTAAAGTACTCATCTCAACAATTAGGATCTCGAGGTTAGACACAAAAATATCTGGACAAACATCAGATCGACAAATAGGCAGTCAGACAGCCAAGCTTAAGTTGATTCAAAGGTTGATTTTAAATCCAGCGATATAATAAAGTGTTTGCTTGCCGTCAATCTTTTCTGGTGTTCCATATATCCACAAGAACTTGATACACACTTGTACGACAAGCGGTTTAAGACGTCTGAAGAAAAATTTTATTTGATATTCGGATTTTTTATATACGAAACTACAAAGGATATAAGTATAAGAAGTAAAAAACTGCGTGCCTCGAGAAAAACGCATTTCAATATTCAAGTACACGAACTACGTCGCTGCACAACTATGCCTGGAAAGTTCAAAATGTGGACATCAGTCTTGATTATTTAATTTAATTTAAGTAAATAAAAGTCCCCTAAGGCATTAAAATCAAAGTCCAAAAATCATGTTTTTGCGAATATTTGTTGTTGTTTGATGTAAACTTAAATGCAAAAAACGCACTTTACAACCATCGAATCGAAAATCAAAAAGTGTTGTCCGTCTCACCGTCTCCGGTGTTTATCTTTTATATCCCAGGATCGAAGGATGAGAGCTTGTAGCACTCAAAAATACCGATAACAGAGTCCTTAGGACACATACGCGTAAGAATCTGAATTGATTCAAACATGATCTTTTCAGCCAAGTCAATAACTTTTTTTCGTTTTTCTCCTTTACATGTTGTATGCATGAATTTCAAGTTTATTTGCTTGGCAAAAAAAAAAAAAAACAAAAATAAACTAATTTTCGTATGTTACTCAAAAATTTTCAGAACGCATCAAAGATAAATTTCTAAACAATGAGCCTAAGAACGAGCGAACACGAAAAAACAAAAAACGGATGAGTATGAAGATAAACAGTTGATTAAACAAGGACGGACAAGTTATAACCAGCATGAACACTTGCTATGAGAAATAGTTGCACGCATGTATGTACATCCCTAGAATATGAAAAAAAAGATAGAATAAACATAAAAGAAATAAAGCAAATGCAACAAACAATAAAGAGAACAACAATGTTGAACAAAAAGCTTTGAAATTTCAATTTGAAAAGGTACGAAAAACGAGACAAACGAACCGGACATCAGAACTGAAAGCAAAAAAAAAAGGATTATTAAGAAAAAGAAAAAATTCAAAACTAAGTAACAAAAAAGAAGGAGAAGAAAAAGGCCAAATTAATATTTCTTCGATGCCTTGACACGCATATATATATATATTCCTGACAGTTTTGCAAGCAAAGTTAAAACAAATTAGAGAGAGGCTTGCGTAGCTATGTAAACCGTCTTACATATCAATAGATGGTTTGTGTATGCTTAAGTGCGTGTTTGCGGTCATGGAGAAGAGAAGTCAAATTATGCATTTTTTTCTTCTTTTTTTTCTTTTTGTCACATACAAGCACTTAAAGTATCAGTTGGAGTAAAAAAAAATTTAAATTCAATTAGTTATTAATTATTGTAATTTTTTAATTTTAGAAGAAATGAATGGAAAAGAAAAATTTCGCAAAAAACACAAAAGACACAATTTGTGGTTTTTGGAGTTCTTCTTTTTTCCATTTAGCTTAACATACATACATACATACATATATATATACATATACCTTTATAAATAAAATAAAGAAAAGAAAAAAAGAAGGGAAGCAGACGCGCGCTTGACCTTTGTTTAAAGCTTTTATTGTCATTTTGCATATGTACGTACGAACGTGTTAGTGAATATAAGATGTTTCTCATGAAATCGTAGCCATGAGCCCTTGTTATCCATCTGGTCATTTGGTCAGTAAAGGAAAGAAAAAAAAAAAACAAAAAACAAACTCTATAATGTAAAATGAAAACACACACACACACACACACACACACACACAATATATTATATTTATGGCGCATCCTTACCCTTACCCGCACGGTCTATCTATGTTCACATGACCGGGCCACCAAATAACCGAATATAAATTTACGATATATGCTATATGCTATATCCGATGTTTGTCTCCTCGGCATTGAAGAGTAAATATGCACGCCCTTTTAATAATACAATAGAGAAGGGCTGCATGGAAGCAATAAAATGATTAATAAAGTAATGCGAAGCATATGCAAATATTTGAAAACAAGCTTAACATTCTAAGCTAAGAGAGATTTCGAAGCCATGATTCAAACCTAAAGCAACACATCGACGGACGATATATATATATGCGAAATTGAATTCGCTTCGTAAACGCTATTCAAGATTCTGAGTATTTTTTGCTGTGCGCTAAAAAATGAAAAGCATTTGACAAAATCCAATATATGCTTGTTTGTGTGATGATTACATAAAAAACTTGGAAAGGATGTCTCTAAAGTTTACCTGGTCAGTTACTTTTTTTTTATGATAAACAACAATGCACTACAATAAATGTAAGGGCAGCTTATGCTTTTGTTTAGATATCTAAATCTAAACAAATGAAAACATTTTCTTCTTTTATATCCTTTTTTTTTTTTTTTTTTTTTTTGCTTTAAAATAAATTTAATATGAGGTAACAAATTTCGTTCAGTTCATTGTGTTCGAAATTATCCCACGCAATTCACATCAAATTTACGCATTATGAATTATGGATGGATGATAAAGGATTAGTTCTTGTTATAACGATGCCACGATAAATATATTTTAACTAAGGAAAAAACATATAAACAAAAAACGTTTCTTCGATTTATTTTCAAAATAAGATTAAACTCAATTTTGGGCACAAAAAACGAAAAAAACAAAAAAAAAAAAAACGCAAAAAGTTTTGAAGAGAACGTGTGAACTTTTTATAAGTGCAGAATATCTTTGGAAAGGTATCCTTTCTATGCGAACACATTTCTTATAGATTAAATACGTTTTCGCGGAGATGTTAAAGTGCGTTTCCTCATCGCATAGAAAAACATACTTTAAATCAATTCACACAGCAACAATTATTTGAACCGTTGCACGTTGCTTTTGCCAGTACGTTTAGTCAAATAATTTACTAACAACAAATTTTTACTGAGCCTGAGAGAGATATTAGTATTGGACTCTTCCTGTTTTCAAAATCGAAGGCTCATTTCCAAAAATTTGCTGACAGTGATGAAGGATAAACAAACGGAGAACTTATATATAGGAGGCGAACGTTTAATATCAACTGTTTCAATGCAACCGTGCGAGGAGACGTCCAGAGAAGAAGCTTTCTTTTTTTACGGCCACTTTTGTTCTCAACAACCCGATTAGTAAGCAAGTCATTCTAATTTCCGCTACTAAAGATGCACGAAATAGTGGTTGAGCTGAGAGAACGACATGAACGGAGCTATGTCGATTTCTTTACACGCATATGCGCAAGTTGCGGTGTAAGCGAGTAGAGCCCTTTTACCCAGGATTGTACGGAAGATTTACAGTTAAATGTAGCGATATGCTGCCTAAACTATAAAACAACCTCTAGTACTGCGGGTGGCAGAAGTCTAAGACCTCTTTTCAAAGCTGTAAACTGCTCTTCGGGAAATTTGGTGAAGGCCTAAAACCAAGAAAATTTTTAATATTTAAAGGTCTCGATATTTTTTTATTTAATCGTTTGTTTTTTTTATAAGGATATTGGAGAGAGCGTGACAATTATTTCCAAAATTGCTCTATAAGTTTACATTAGGAGTATATATTGCAACATTTAAGTTTTCCAAGCCCATGTTTGAGGCGGCAAACGTCTTAAGAAGAGCTGACAGGCTAATAACCCGATGAGTGACAGATTTGTCTTCGAATTCTACGTTGATTACGAATGTCTCCACTTTAAGAGGAAGTAATGTTTTTCATAATACTCATGCAACTGCTGCATATCAGACAACATGACATATTTATCATGAATAAGTTTGTTTCTCTCTCACGTTAACATGGAACCTGGCAGATGTACTCATCTTTGAAATGGATTTCAGATACTACAAAGCGAACAGTTTTAAATCCAAGCCGAAACGACCCTGACGAGTATTTAGGGCATGTTTTCGATTCCTTCCTGCCCGCCATGGTAAGTATATATATGTATGTATGTATATGTCTTAAAGCATTTCTTTAGTATCTTAATTGTTGTGGTCATGTTTTTGAACAAATTGTTTTAATTTGGGGAAATAAAACAGTGTGTGAAATAATTGTGCTGCCTATTCGAAGTTTGATGACTCTAGGTTTTCAAATACAATGCCATGAAACGGAAACTGGTCGAAAGATGGTTAATTCGATATACATCCCTTTACAATTGAAAGCTTAACTTTCTTTGCGATGATTGGTGGGGCGGGAGGGGGATGTGCCCGCTGCGTATTTCTAAACGTTACAATTAGAAGGTACAGTCCAATTCTCGGTGTTTGCAGCACCGACACTAGTTAAGGGGGAGAGAGTTAAGAATGGAAGACTAAAAATAGTGTATCTGTAGTAGTACCACTCATCAATTTCGTTGCAAAGTCGATCGGCCTAAGAAATTGTTCATATTTGTCGAACGATAAGAACGCATTATCGTATTCAGTAATTTTACAACAATCATATATTTTAATGGTACATGTGTGTGACGGAGAGCACATTTTGAGACAGGAATTGCAAAGTTGCCTTGAAAAGTAGCAATTGTTTCTGGTAAATACTGGCAACAAATTATTATATTAAATATAATTTCATGGACAACGTTTGACGGGGGAAGACTACTAGAGTCGTTGCCCACTATTCTGATAGACCTGAATATTGAGAGGTTAATGTTTTTCAGTGATGAAGCATAGCCTACAGTTTATTGAAAATTTACTGGAAATATTGCTCTTGTCGTAGATAGCATATATAAACTTTTGCTTAAGATCTTGGATCTATGAGAAGCAAGAACAAAAATTGGCGTGAGATTTTATATAGAAATGTGCGTTCGAATGTATTGAAAGTCCAACGAGAAATTGCAATTCATCAGACGCAGTAGTTGTGGATGATTAATAAACTTAGGCATATATATGTGTATTTTTTGAAATAATTTCAACTTTTTTTGTTGTGTCTTTCTTATAATTAAACTTTTCCTTCAATTCAATTGATTATTTTAGTAACAATTGAAAATAATAATAAATTTTTTCATCGACAATATCACTTGAATGATAATTTAATCCGTATAATTGGTTTAAATTTAATTGTTTGCTTTTATAATTATTATTAAAATATTACTATACTCCGTATTTTTCTATTTTCTTACTAATAATGATTCGTATCTTGAAAAAAAAAAAAAAAAAAAAAAAAACAGAAAGACAACGAAAACAAACAAACAAACTTCTCTAACAACCGATATGAAACGACACAAGAGCATTATGGACTTAACAACATTTTATAATGCATGCACACATTCGTGTAGATGTATGTTAGATGTTCAAATGTTAATTTGCTTACAGAGAGAGAAACTATTTTTGTTTATTTTTTTCAGAGATAGTCGATCGATCGTCCTAACTGACTAAGCAGTCAGCAATTATTTAGAATTAAATTTAAAAAAAAAAAAATAAAATTAAAAAAAAAAAAAAAAAAAAAAACAGAAAAAAAAAACATAGTAACGCGCAAAGATAGACAATCTTAGTTGCAATTAATTGCAATATGTATGTACATGTATACATACATATACACATATACATGTGTGTATGTGCATGTATACATATACATATGTATGCATGTATTTATAATTTTATATAATTGTTATAAGCAAGTATTTAAAGTGCTGCTTGACTAGCGATCCAAACGCAATACTATGCTCTTTGCATTGTACACATGTCAGCGCGAATGCACATAATTTCATCGGAATAAAATCTGTTTGTGTATAATGTAGGAACAAATTATAAAATAACATATTGCGAAATCAAACAATACCCACAACTTATATTCAAGGTCAGTTGCAGCACGATTCTTTCAGATTTTGCAAGTCGTTATTTGTTTTATTGAGAAATAAAAATGCTTTTTTTTTTGTTTTTTTTTTTTTTCTTTAGAATTTCAATAAGTAACAAACAATCTTTTTACTTAGATCGAGGAAATATGTGAATAAGGAATTTTTAAAGAAACAAAAAGAAAAAATTTAAATAAAATAAAAGTACTGCAACGTACCAGTATATAATAAATAAATAAAGCAAGTGAGCTAGTGAGCTAGTTGAGGGCGCGTATTCGAATTCGGAAAACTAAAACTTTTTTCCTTTTTACACCTTACACCCCGGATGGTATAGGGTATATTAAGTTTATGCGGAAGTACATAACGCCCAGAAAGGTTTAAGGTAGACTCATCTTCTATTCATAGCCGGGCTGTTGGTCTGTCCATCTATCCAACTTATATTTGTCCATGTAAATTTGTGTCCAATCTACAGGTCGCAATTTTTTAGATATTTTGATAAAATTCGGTACACTGACGTGCTTCGATTCAGGAACAAATGCTACTAGAAATGGTTCGAATAGGTTCAGCCTCTCGACTCGTTCCCATATAACGACTTATTTTTGAAAGGTTTTACATGGAGAAAAATTGTATTTTTCAAATTTTTCGACACAAGGCGCTGAGCAAGAGTAAATACTTGATATCGTAAATTGGTATGAAAAGTTTGGTTCGTTCCCATGTAAACGAAATTTTTATATGGTAAAAATATTTCAATGTAAAAATTTGTTCACAATAGTAAATTGGGAAAGAAATTAACCTTAACCGAATTTGGACCACGTAGATCTTTTTCTCGGATAGCACCGCGAATAAGGATTCTTACGAAATGTAAGCACTTTTATGCCAAAAAAGCCTCATTGGCAATGTTTTACGATGAAAATTTTGTTCATGATATTAATTTTCCGCAAAAAGTAAATCGGCTAAATGAGAACCACATTTCTTGGACCCCAATCCATATAAGATTTTTCATGAATAGTCAACCCTTCAGAAAAAGATTTATTTTTTTCATATATTATAACTAAAATTGGTCCATAGTAGTAAAAGAGCTATAAAAATTACCGATAGGTACTTTGGATTACCTAGTTTTCTTTTTTAGACCCTAACATATATAAGGATTATTATGAAAGGCAAACCTTTATATGGAGCGAAACTACAATTTCTAGTTTGCTGTGAAGAAAGCTGAAAAATAATACAATTTTTGGGAAGTAAAGTAAGTTTGTTAAATTTGGACCGCGTCATATGACGTTTTGGGTATCCTCCAATATGCGGGATCTCATGAAAATTATTCCTTTGCATGCAAATAATGTATCAAGTTTTTAATGTTTTGTTACCAAACTGATCGGTGTAAGGTCCTTAATTGGCGACCTAGCCCGACTATAATGTCCTTACTTGTTTTTACTAACAAGAGTATAGCGCTTTAAAACAAGTTAACACGATAGGCAACACTTTGAGCGACATTCTACTATAAGCTAAAGATTATCATCAAATTATGAATTATTCTTCATGTTTGTTTCCCTGTTAATTGTCGCATATTTATGAGCCTACTGACAGAGCTCTTCTAATTCGTGTAATGAACGAGCTTGTTTAACTTGTATAAGAATTTTACTAAAATTAAAAAAGTTCACTATTCGTTTTGATTCACAAAAGAAACTTGAATTTCTTATAATGTTATACAAATTCAAACACACACGCACAACAACAAAATCCGTTCATGCTTCATTAGGTTTAAGAGTGTAATTGCTATAGTCCTCCTAATTATAACCTAATTTATTCTTTTACTGTTTATTATGAGAATCTTTTGCCTTTTAAACTGTGTTCCATATAAATATTGTATCGCAGGTAAAAAGAAAAAAAAATTTTTTTTTTTGGAAAGAGAGGTCGGAATGTGGGTTTAGAAAGACTTTCTACGCAATTGAAATACGATTAAAGTCTGAACTTTCTCGACTCACCATGTTGCGATGAAAGGCAGACGGACAAACGTGCTCTGATCGATTTATAAGTTCATCTTAATCAAATGTTCTTTTTTAGACGCGAAATGTGGATTTTTTGGAAATTTCCAAATAACAAAATTATTTTATTCTCATCGTTCGATGTTCACTATAAGAAGCAAGAAGTGACGACATTTTGATGCCTAACTACCTGTTAAAGGTATCCATTTTTTTTTCTTGTAATAAGTATTGGCCGGAAAGGTGACCGTTGGCTTGCGTTTCGAAGAGAGATCCAGTGAAGTCATCCGTATGCGAATTATTCACACCCAGGCACCCACAGGCTTTAAGACACTTAAGCTTTTACCAGATTTATCGAATGTAAAAATAAAATTCTTATTAGTTACGGGGCGTTTGTAGACAAAAGGGTTAACTCTTTCAATATTGTTTGATAGAATCGCGACGCTGCCACCTTGAAACGAAACTATGCGTGATGGGTGCCTTGATGGGATGCCTTGAATTTTTTCAGTCAATATGACCTTATACGCCTTTGTTTTCAATACACGCAGCAAATACCTTTGTATAAGATTGATGTGTATAACGAGAACAAAAAAAGAGAATATATATCGCAATAGCCTTGAAACAAGTAAATGAACAATGGAGGTTAAAATCCCAATTTAGGAAGTGGGTGCATGTAATAAGATCATGAAGAGTATGCCTTCAAAATCAATTATAGGAAGACTACGATGAGTAAAATAATGAATGAAAAGAAAAAAGGCCAACGAATAGTTTGCCAGGACATGGATGTTCGGGACATGTTATAACAATTGTGCATAGACTCACTCTATTGTAATTTAATTTTTGCAACTTATTTAAATTTATTTTTAATTTTATTTAATTACTTTTAAGACTTTTCCACTTATATTTTCACGGAACGTGATTATTTAAAAGTTTTAAATGATTATTAGATTATTTTGTATGCACATAAAAATGCAAGCGCATGTGCTCGATATTATAACGAGCGTATTGTTATAATGCCTCGATATATATATATATATATGTGCGTACATGTGTATGTAAGCATTCCTTAATGTATAGACAATATCTGACATATAAAGCGATAATTTTCGAAATGTACAAATTCCAAACATGCTGCGATAAAAACAATTTCATTTATGAGCGCATATATAAGCTCACACTTACTCACTCGCACTTTCAATAAATGTTTAAAATTCATATTTTTTTTTTTTTGTTTTTTTCGTACATTATATCATAGATACGTGTTTATTTGTGTATGTAAAAGACATGTTGATATGGTCAAATGGCCAAAGTAAGTAAAAGAAAAACTAGCAATTCTTATAAAGTCAGAGTTAACTGGTTAGCCGGTTGGTCGGTTGTTAGTTCGCCGTAGGTACGGCAGTTGCATGCACAATTTTATTTGCATGGCGCGTGAATTTCTATATTATTGTATATGAATTTGTTTTCTAAGATTGCACCAGCAATAGCACTAGCACCAGCACCAGCACCAACAGCAGCAAGCAGTCAGTAATGGCATAAGTAAAACTATAATATTTGCTTCTTGGTCGGTCAATCGGGGAAGGCAGCAACTGGCTGATATATATATGTGCAAGCAATAGCCTAAGCCACCGGTCAAGGCGGCAGCTGTAGCAGGAGCAGCATCAGAGATAAACTTACATGATTTGCTCTGGTCAAATTCATACTTTTGGTTTTGTTACTTTTTTATTGTTACTGTTGTTGTTATTGTTATTGTTAGCTATAGAAAAAAGGCGTGTTATTTATTAAAACGCCACTTGAGTGATATTTTTTCTATTTTACAAATATTTAAAAAAAAAAAAAAAAATGCAAGAAAATATTTTTTCTTTTTAATTTAATTTTTATTTTATTTTTATTTATTTATTTATATATATACATATATATATATATATATATATATATTTTTTTTTTTTTTTGAGAAAAAAGAGAAACCACAAATCATACTAATAAACATGTGTGTATATTTATGTATATGCATATGTGCTTGATCGGTTATTAAGATTGTTTTGGTAACATTTCAACGCAGTGGCATTTAACCAAATACTGCTCTTATGTTTTACAACAAAACTCACACATGCTTACACATTGGTTTATACGTATGTATGTTCACCGTATAAAATTACCTACAAATTTATCAATTTGTGTATCTTTTCGACAAATAATCCATGTTAGTAAAATGCAACTTTAAATATCTTTTACATATATATATATATATATATATATATATATATATATATATATATATATATATATATATATATATATATATATATATAAGCACACTCATTGCATGTCAATTAAATAATTCATAAAATGTTTTGTTTTGTTTTGTTTTTTTTTCGACTTATACCATTGACCAAGAAAGAAAGAAAAAAAAAACGTGAAACAAAAAATTGATTAATATTGATTTCGTTTTTTATCAACAACATTTGTTGCAATAATATCATCAACATCGGTAACACATTGACAACATCAACTATAGGCATTAAATCTGAGTCGTGTGTAGAAGTTGTCACAAGAAAAAAAGGAAAAAAAAAAAGATCGGCTTAGCAAACCAAACAAGTCCTGTTGATTGGTTGAATATATATACATATATATATATATGTATATATACACATATATATATATATATTTATATACATATATACATATATTTATATATATATATATGCATATATATATATGTAACGTGATGGCAAGTTAACTTAAACGACAACGATCGTCTTTTTCTTCTGGCTGCTCTCTGCGCGCAAGCAATCACACATTTATGCCCACTTCATTTTATGGCATATTGAGTGTTTATGAATTGTTATTGCCTCATGTTGTCATCGTTTCAGTGATTTGTTGTAATTGCTTCAATGCACTCATATGCACAAGCGCACACACGTCGTCAAGAAAACACTTTTTTTTCTTCTCCTTTTACAGGCACATGCTCTTCTCTTCGATTTTTGTTTTTTCTTGTCTTTTCTTTTCTTTTTTTTATATTATTTTCTTTCATTTATGGTCATTCTCGGATGCAATGTCGTCGTAGTGTTAAATCTATTAAATTATGTATGAATTTGTTTTCTTCGCACTTTTTATTATGATTTTAATGTGTATTTTAATTAATGCCAATAATAATCAAACAAAAAAAAAAAAAAAAATAGTGGAAGGATTTAAAGAACACCATTCAATATCGGTTAGTCTTAGTGTGCATATCCTTCGTTTGTATGGCATGCCTGAGTTAATATTCAAACAAGATTCTTAAGCACGTTGAGTACTGACCATTTTATAGTTTAGCCATAAACTATCTAAGTGAATAAGAATAGCGTAACGATATTTAAAACGAAAAGAATAGTGTGTCCCACGTTATGCATAAAATTTTGTTGATTGCTCTTGTGGATTACCAAGGCAAGTGATAATCAACAAAACTCGCTCGCGTTCTAATTATTTCGAAAGTTTCTATTTTTTTTTGGCAAAGACAATGGATTAATAGAAAAAATAGCACCGGGTCTCAACTTCGATGGGCAAGAAAGAGATCTAATCCGCGGCATCCCGTTCTTGTTCGGATTTATAAGTAAAAGTAATCTTATGTGTTCGTCTAGAGCGTCAGAGAACCAGGCTTCTAATAATCCTTTCAGGGTCTGCCAGAATCCGGACGAATTCGACTAAGATAGCCAGCCGCCTGCTTCGTTTTTCTTTTTTTGTCGCCCTCATAGAACAATCAAGAATGTTGTTTTTGATGGTCTTAATGTATCGCATCTTCTTGCAATCGTTGGAACATTTATTGAAAAATTGCTTTATATGCATCATATAATCGTTCTTCACACCAGATGAGGAATGCCCTTCGTCCCCCAAAAAGAGAAAATTCGCTTAAAAAAGGAACCACAAGCAATAACATAATCTAAGCTAACCTAACTTCCTCTTGTTCGATAAGGCTATACTTTGCGCACAGTGTGTGTCGCACAGTTAGGTAATTTTTGGATTTCGCTTATCTTATATAACAGAAAAGTGTAACTGCGAGTAATCAATGCCACCATATAGAACGTTCCAAGTCCAGTTGTTTATTTTGCATACAATCGATTGACGGATTGAGTCTCATATTGCCAGGGATAGAACAACATGTTGACCGCGAAGTATGAGGCGTTCTTTTGTCAGATATCCAGCGCAGGGCGCTTTTCAACTTTACGCAAAATAAATGATTTTTTATCTCAATGAAAACTTAACAATTTCTGCACCTGGGCCTGAAGTTTGATATCCGCAACATCGATGAGAATACTGTTATGAGATGGACCTGCGAAAAATTTTACCAGCTCAAGGGCATTGTTTTTGTTTTTGGCAACAGGGACACTGTTGTAATAGTTTTCCAACAAAGCGAATTGTCGATGCGGTAATCCTTAAGGTTAAGGTCCTAAATCGGTTCGAATAAGTAAATGTAAGGAATTCTTCGCCGTTTCACATCTTATGCGAAATCTTTTTGTTCTTTTTTTAATTGTCGTAAATACAAAGGTGTCAAATACATGTGAGCCTAGGTATCTTGTGTATGAAGTGCATGCAGTATATTATTTTCAATTTTTGTAGTTAGAAAAGCTAAAAATGAGAAAATAATATAATAAGTAAGGAAAGAGAAATAGTCATATAATAAATGTGCATGCATTTAAATCTATTAACCTGACAATTTTATGGGATTTTATTAAATAAAACGAATGCGTGTTATTTTGTATTTTGTGTTTAGCGCAACTTAAGGTGGCCGGCTACTTGAGAGTTATAGTCTTAAAGTTAGGCGTTTGTTTTTTGTGTGTTCTTTTCTTATATTTCGGAGTTCGAGTACTTTAGACATCAAGTAATCGAGTTGTGCATTAAGTTTCATTTTTAGTTCGCCTGTAACACAATAGAAAATGTGAAAAAGAATGCAATGCAATACAATGAATACAGGTTTCGTGGAGCTTGCTTGCTTGGACATGCTTGCCTATATATAACATACAAACAAATAAATAAACACAAAAACACATACATTATATATCACGCTGCTAACAAAGAAACAAAACAGTTGCAAGTACTTAGCGGTGTATTGGGCTAAAAATTACATTTAATATTCACAGTTGTTTATTATGGCTTTGGCTTAACCAAGTGATTAGGGGATTTGCGTATGTATGTGCTCGAAGGTATGTATATGCGAGTAGCGAGTAGCGAGTATTTAAGTATGTGAGTATGTTAAGATTTTAAGTCATTCGGTATGCCCAGGTCTACATACATGTATATATATGTATATATATATATGGAGAGTCACAAAGCACTTGAGTTGTCTATTAGCATTTGGGTGGCGATTGTTTTTGTTATTATTGTTGTTATTGCTGGTGCGGGTCTGGTGCTGTTACTGTTACTGTTATTGCTATTGCTATTGCTGTTGTTGTTGCTGTTGTTGTGTTGGTTGTTTCGAGCGTAAAAACGTGACGTTACATTTAAAGGCAACGTGAAAAGAAAATATAAAAGAAAAGAAAAGAAAAGAAAAGAAAAAACTCTAAACACTAATCACCGCTCCAATCGAGCCAAGAAGAAGAGATATATTAAAAAGGAAATTTTATGGAAGTCATTTTTTTTTTTTTTCATTTTTTTTCTCTTAATTTTTTACTATTCTTGTCTTGTTTGCTAAGCCAAGTGTGGCTTTCATAATATTTGTGCTTCTATTTCACAGTTTTCTAAAATTGTTTTTATTTTCAGTTCGTTTTTTTTTTTTTTCTTTTCAAAATTAACTCTTTTAAATTAACTTTTATAAGTTTTTTCCCAGGCATTGATAAAGCGGTTTCAAATATTGCTGCCGCTGTTTGATTATTGTTGTTGTTCTTTTAATAGCTATTACTGGTTTTGTATGCATGATGACGGTGTTTATAAAGTGGATGGGGTGGTAAATGAACAGGCAGAGGGTAGGGGTGTGTTTGAGTGGCTGTTTTATTATATTGCTAAAGGCTTTATGGGCTTGTTGTTGTTGCGAATTTATTGGATTTATATCTGTTTCTGTTTTTGTTTCTCTTTCTGTCTCGGTGTCTGCTTTCAAAGGTATCTGTGTACTGACTCGCGTACTTGTGTTTGCCTGTATGCAAGTTAATATATAATCAATTGATTGTTAATTGATAATTATAGCGTACATTACAAGATAATTTTCCGTAATTTCAACAGAGCTGTAATAAATTTTTTAAAAATGAAATTTTCGAAAATTAACAACATATTGTAATAATTAATGATTACAGATATGAAAGACAAGACGCGAGAACGCATGCTAATTATGCCAATTGATGGTCATTTTTTTATTCTGTTTCTGTTCTGCTTTTTTCTTTTGAATTTTTGTCTTGCTTATTGAAGTCCTTTGCTATCAGCTAAAGCATATGATCTCTCGTGTTGAAGCTTCATATGAGATGCAATGACTACGTCTAAAAGCTAGATGGTGTTAAAAGCTAGAAATCCGTGCAATTTTTTCGCAGTAATATCTATATTTATATCAAATTTATTCTGCTAAGTTAGTTTCGTTCGATGATTATTAGAATTTTATCTTCAGCGTCTTTATCGCAACTACCAGAGTTTAATAGAACTCTATGTCCGCGTACATTTTCGCTATTATGAAACAAAAACTAATTTATTATGACGTGTGTCCCTCCTACATTCTTATATAGATTCTTTTAATTCGCGGAATATTTTTGCTTTTTCTTTGCGTTTGGCTTCGACCTCGCAAGATTTTAAAAAATGATCTAAAAAGATAAGAAGATGAAAAACCTTTCTTAAGAAAAAGCGACAATCTATCAAAACTCGTTCATATTCGTTCCCTTCAAATCACCGCAATTATAGTAACATATAGTTTTATATGAATTTTATTGACACCCGATTCCATTAAAACCTAAATGCTTTATTTTAGAATATTAAAGAACTTTTTAATGCTAATGAATAAAATGCGTTATTGTGCTCTTTTTTCATTATTCACATTATGGCATAACACCTTTTTGCCTTTTTTTGTGCTTTCTGCTGTTGGTTCAAACTGTCACAGTTCGCTCTTTAATTATAGAAAATTAATTTCTTCAACAACATGTGCAAAGCATGCAATTTTCTTAATCTATTTTGGCAAGAACCATATATCCTACTATGATGGCATCGATAAGCGCTTCATAGAACTTCTTAAGGAAAAACTCAATTTACTTCTTAATGCCTTCTAGGTCGCACAAATCCAAGAAGTGGGAGAGAGAAACAAAAGTGCAACGGCTCCACAGTAGTGTATTGGCGAGTATACGAATTGCTGATTTTATGGCGTTATTCAAGTACTTGGCAGTTCTGCAGTCAGTTTCGATTCTATCTCTTTGAGTTATCAGATATTATTGAAACAAGTGATACAAGTGAAAAATGATACACCTCCAATGACTTGGGCTTAAATTACAACGAAAAATGTACCAACATTCATCATAAAAATTATTTTTGGCTTAATAACGTGATCGTTAAGAACAAGCTTTGTTCTATACGCAAGGGAAATTGAAAATAAGAAACCTAGATGTCTTTCAGTGATTGTGGACAGAGGAACCGCTGTTCGCATATATTCGAAATAACTGCTCCCGGCATTTGGTTTCAACCAGCACATCGGCACAATGTAGCACAAAGCTTGTGCAAGGCTTGGGTTATATACATATATACACTGGGTTATTGTATCGTTACATGTGTGATCGTAACTTCTTTAGTATGCTTTTTTGTTTGGTTGGCCTCGTTTTTCTCGTTATTTCTGTTAAGTAGGGTAAGAACTATAGAGATATACCGATAGAAACCGTTTAAGGAAACTTCAACTTTCGCACAGGAGTTATAGACCGGGTTTATACGATGACTTATAGCGGTAGTCTTTGTGAATAAGTTTTACGTTATGCAAGATAAAGAACATAAAAGAGGACGTAAAGGAAATGTTGTGGTTTTTCCAAATCAATAAATTTCACCGAAGACCGCGAACGGACAATTGCGGACGTAAAAGTACGTCTAGTACATAAGTGGCATAATTTAAGGAGGAAGCAATAAACCTCCTAAAAGGACTCCATCACCGAAGGCCATTATATTAAGCTTATTAATGATTAGCATAAAGGATGAGCCTTTGATTTGGCGATGCAAACCTTTCCAAACACGGATTAAGCCGAAGACATTTGGGAGCTTTTGAAGACATTTCCATGCAGAGCATAATTTATTTAACGGTTTTTGTCCTATTGAATGTGAAATAGTTTTACAAAAATGATTCACTAAATTTATCAAAGAGTATTGCTTCAAGTATTAGTCAACCGGAAGCGACAAAAACCTATCTCCATTTGTTCCCCATCATGCAATAAAGAGTAAAAAGGGGCTAAACATCCTCTCAGACAACTGCGAAGCGGTGAGTATTAACAACAGCCTGGAAGGCATGTGAAGTTTTTATCACTTCTCTCACTTCTGCTACAGAGTATATTAATATTCAGAATCATTTCTTGAACAGATTTTAGCTTTTCCAACCCGATGTCTGCTTGTCTGTCTGTACATTTTTGATGTTAAGCATACAGTTCGAAATATTTAACATAAATCGACGAAATTTGATACCTTGACGTGGTTGGCCCAAGCAAACAAATACTCTTAAGAGTAAATCCGACGATATCGTTTTTACTTCCCATAATAAAAGTGCCTGTATGAAGATATTGAAACCGTTATATGAAAAAGGTGTATTTTTTTGAATATCGCGACAGAAATAAGTACAAAATATTGTTTTATTCAACAAATTTTGTTTGCGAAAAACGTAATTACGAAAAATAACCGGAGTGTTTGGCAAAGCAACGAATTATGGCCAATTTGAAGGAGGTCTATCAAGGTTTTGGTGTTTCTCAAAGTTAAGGTTTCCTATGAAAAGCAAGTATTTCTGCAATAAAAAAAAGATCTAATTTTTAATAGATTTTATGATGAAAATATGTGATGGTCGGACTTTCCTGGCTGTAATGATGTCACTTGTGCTAATTATTCAAAAAATATTCATTAACTGTTTTCCCAACCAAACACCAGATAATTTCTCATTTTCTGACAGAGGTTTTTTAAATATTACATAATCGCACGACATGATTAACACCGTCTCGTTTCTCGTTTTTGTTTCTGTGAAAATCTTTTGTTTCCAAGACATTACGTTTTGATTAAGTATTTCAATCATTACAATTGTCGTTGCTATAAATTTAATGCTCAGCACAGCACAATGCTCACATGTGTCTGATTTATAAGAAAATTCTTTAACGGTAAGGCCTCCGCAATGTTGATTTATACCAAGACTAATAATATTTTCAATTACAATTTTTTTCATTTGTTTTTTTTTTTTTTTTTGTTTTCTCTCTCATATTTCTTACTTCGTGTCTAGTTTGACAAATTACTAACACTCACACATTGAAATGACCGAAAATTGAACAACTTAACAACATTTGCATTTAAATTGTTCTAATTGTCTGTATCCGAATAGCATTTATGATTGGTTGTTGTTGTTGTTGTTATTGTTGTTGTTGTTATTGTTATTATTATTATTATTATTGCTGTTGTTTGCTGGTCTAAGACATTCCCATTTATCCGCGTATGGGCAAACTACAACAAGTCCAAATGGTGTACACTCAAGTTTGTCTTTGCTTTCAAATTTGTTTTGCTATGTTAAGCAGATAATTGACGGAAACATACTGAATGGTTTCTTTTACGTATTTACGTTTTTAATGTAACTAAGAAAACTATACCTTTTTCGGATTGAGTCTTAGACGCTTAGCATCTCAAGTAAGCGTTTTGATAATCGTGCGGGCGTAGAAGGTGGACCGATTTGATTTGTGACGCAAGAGAATGCATTAAATCTGTGCGGATGCATATAAAAGCCCAGAGCAAATCGTTTCAAAAATACTTTCTGAACAGATCCAAGTTTGTCTGTTGGTCTGTCCATATATGTTGTGTTCAACCTAAAATCCGATGCCATTGAAAACATTATAGATTGGAAATCGGATCACTTTTATGATTACTCCGCATAGATAACATTTACTTTCAATTTCTTCAGTGAGATCAGCAGGAGTTAGTATTTTTGGCAGATTGAAAATATTAATATTTTAAATATTTCATGCTGAAAATTATTTACAAATTACGATTTGATGTTTGTGTTGATTGCGCTGAATTTGTAACACATTGGTCCACTTTTCGCAATTCCGCCGATATTAAGGATATATTTTAGATATTTTATTACGAAAATGGTAATAATTAATAAATATGAATAAGTAAATTTTAGTACCGGTAAGTAAGTCGGTACACATTTTATAGTCCTTCTCACTAAGACGATTAAAAAATGAAAATCGTTTTTATGCAGCCAAAATTGCCAATTTTACGTAGTGACCGACCTCCTAATGTTAGACTGTGGCAGGAGGATGAGTGTAGGGTACTTCATGGTCGACCCCATTTTCCCTCGCAAGTTGTTAAACCAAACTATACACCGACATCCGCTTTTGTACGTCATCAATTGCGAATACAATTATTAGGCAATGCAAATGGGAAATCTTGAGCCTTGATTTTTCATTTCATTCGTTAGGTTACCTGTCCAATTCCAATTTTTCATTTACCTGTCTGTTAATGCAATATATTGAAGTTTTCAGTGGTCTACCCCTTTTATTTGAGTTTTTATCTCCTCCCGCTCAGTTTTACAGGCAGCCAGGTAAACAGTCTTTTATCAATATGTGTAAGTGCTCAGTTTCGCTCTGCTCTATCTAACATATATTTGCGACTTTGCAAGTCTGTAATTTAAAAGATGATCATCTTTAACGCGAGCTTTCGAGGTCTTACAGGGCAAATCATAAAACTTTTTAAACGCGGATTTCGTAATTGCAGTCAAAGACTTTTTCTAAGATGATTCATCTTCACTTGAGAATACAGAATTACACGATTCGATTTATAAAAATTGATTTAATTTACACGATTCATCTTTAATGTGAATTATAATCACTTCCAATAAATTGTGAAGAATGTTCTAATTATTTTTAAATTAAAAAATTTTCAATGTAAAATTAAGCAAGTAAGAAAATTAAATTCGGTCGGGACCGAATCTTTTATACCCATCATCGTTTATTCCAAAAAAAAAAAAAAAAAGAACAAAATTCTCATGCCCTATAATGCGGAGTGGGCCCAGTTGATTTCTTCTATTTTCAAAATAAAAGTTTTTGTCGTAGAGGCCTGTGGGCGTTGTAGGCGTGTCCTGCGAAAAGCTTAGGCCAATTGCAAATTCTTTTGCAAATTTGTAGGCCATATCTTCATTTTCGCTAACGGGAGAATGTTTACAACAAACGCCAGCAGACAGATGGACAGTCGAACAAGCGGACATGTTTAGGTGGATTCAAGGGTTGTAACTGGCAAGGAATTTGTGCACTTTATGGGGTTTTTGAAGCTTGTGTCTACCATTTTTGTACACAGATGCTACAGCATCGAAATGCTTTCAAAGTTTTGCACATTTATTTGCTTTAGCTTATGAGAAATGAGCACGAAACCATTTTTTTATTGCTCTCATAGTTCTGCAAATTTGAAGTCAATAGCTTCACGTTTAGAGCTAGGAGCAAGTCTACAGTATACAATACACAGCTGGATGGATGGACATGTTTACATTCATTCAGAATTTGATGCAGATCAAGAGTATAGATACTTTGTGGGGTCTTTAAAGCTTCCTTCCGGGCGTTGCAAAGGCTTTCACAAAATGAATATATCCCTCATCCTTCGGTGATGGGTATAAAGAAAAAGACCTTGCAATTTTAGTTATTTCTTTTACATGAATATAATGTTACGTAAAGCGAGGTAAACGTATGTATGTACTTTTGGCAACGCATTTACAATAATAATAATTGCTTGAGGGTAGAAAAGTGTTCCAATTCTGCTATGAGAGAGGTAAACTTTGAATGCATTCTTCACTTAAATACTGTTTTTTAAGAAGGATGGATTGATTTCGAATTTACAACAACTCTACTTTATTCGATTTGGAGTTATCCAACTTGGTATATAGAAGACAAATATCAGGTGAACTAACAAAAAAACGTTTTAGTTGCACACTAAATAATGACTCAGAATTGAGTTACGAAGATTCCCTCAACTACAGTAAGTAATTCTGACTTAATTTAGGTACTTTTGTGTGGATGTTAACCGGGTTCTTAATTGATACGATCTAAATCACAAAAGTTGATATGAATTGTGGAACCTTAAGTATTAGCTGCCTAAGGCGATGAGAAGACAGATAATATCCATCCATTACATCCAGGTTCAATTCTAATGAATCGAGTAGTGAGGGTCTATCTTACAGCTGATGCCTATCTAGAAGTTTAATGCAGATCTACTCTCGCTCGACATACACAACGGTTTGTAACACTTGTAGTGAGTAGGGGATGTGGCGATTAATATGTTTTTCCTGAAGATGTCGGCGGTTAGCCAAGTAATGATATTTTCAAGGCATTTGTTGTTGGTTTACTTCTGCTTAAAATTTCAGTCTTGAACATCTCCGAGATGCCAAGCGAAAAATAAAAACTCCAAACTTAATATTGCATGAGGTTGCGAAAAATTTGGTTTTTCACAGATCAGTACGTAATTTCCGATACTTTCCGCGCCATTTAATTTCATTTAATTCCCTTTGAAATAAGGTGTTGTGATATTACTGGCAAACATCTGTTAATAACATATTAAGTGCATGTAACTCATCTGAAAACACCACTAAAAGTTTTTCAAATGAACAAAAACAAGATATAATCGTACAAAAAAGACAAATAAGAAGCTACATTCGGCTGGGCCCGAATCTCGCACACCCAGCGGCATTAAAATCTTTGCCGCTAAATGCTTTTATTTATGATCATAGGAAAGTGAATAAGAGAAAATTGATTTTCACCTTTTAGTTCACTAAAAGGCATTCTCCAAAAAAAATGAATCCATCACGTCGTGACGTCTATACGCCTATAATTAGTTTAGAATTAATAAACATAGCTTGTCGGCTTTTACCCACCAAATTCTTTTGTTTAATACCCATATCGGTGGTATTATCAAGAAAAATTTAATCGGCCAGGTATCCTTCATTATATTTATTAAAGGGGAAAACAGAAAATTTAACAATTTGTACCCCTATGTTGGCATAGGCCATTCCACCACCATTCTTGCACATAAATAGTAGAGTTTTCGTAAATCTGGAAAATGTGGAAAACTTCAGCCTTCTATCTTTTATGATTTGTGAGTAATGGGCAATAATCCAAACCTTTTTGCTTAGAGAAACAGAGTTGCGTTTTGTTTACGCCCTACTACGGACCTATGTTGTGATCAATTTTGCAGGTTTTAATATTAACCTGAATGCAGAAACTTCCAATGTTTTTACCAAATTTGACACTCCGCGTAGACACGAAGACAGACAGACGGGCAGGCGTGGCTAAATTAATTCCGAATTTCACGCTGATCAAGTATATATATATACCTTATAAGTTATCTGACGCTTCCTTTTGGGTTTCGCAAACATGATGATAAAATGAGTATACCTTCGTTCTTCGGTGGTGGGTGTAAAAAAAGAAATGGAAACGCTGTGGAAATTTCTGGACAAACTGTTACACGTTTTATTGGGCCACTTAGCTTTTCCATAAAATGCAACAACAACTACGCAAACAGAATCCGCAATTTCTAGAGCTTAAGCAAATAAATGTTTCAAATTGAGTTAAACATCACTTGAACATTGAAAGAAAAAACATTGAAAAAAAACCTTTTGGCCCTGGCTGGGCACATAGGACACCCGAAAAAAATCGTAGTGGTTTTTGTTAAAGAGCGAAACAACAATTATGTGACGGCGTGTAGTGTTCATATGCCCACATAACCATACATCAAAAAAACAAAAAAAAACATTTGTTTTTTTCCTACAAATTGTTAGCTGAATATAAAAAGCCTTAAGGGCAGTTGCTTTAGTTGTTGAAAGGAAAAAAAAAATTACCCCAAAATAGAGAAAAACTAAGGGAAATCATATCCTCTTTAATCTGTTCTTTTCTTTTTTTGCTTTCGACTATCTTCCCTAGGGATTATGAAAGTGTCGATTACTTTAGGAAATTTTTTAAAGATTTTTCCTTTTTGCTTTTTTCCAACTTGTTCTACCATATTTTTCTTACTGAAAAAAACGTATGATGCTATTATGTTTGCATCACCTCCCAGAGTCATTTCTGGTTCTATTTTCTTTCTCTATTTCTTTTTCGCTTTTCGTCTTTCTCTTTTCCTTTTGTTAGGTTGCTTTATATGTTTGAAGTCAAATGGTCATGTCAAGTTTTGTTTTGGTTTTTGCTTTCGTTTTGTTTTAAAACTACCGAAGCATTTTGCTGTAATCAATTTATGTGTTTACGTTGCCCGCTCCCTCCTCGGTTAATTCTAGTTTTATTTTCTATTTTCTTATTTCTATTAGTGATAGCAAAACGTAATTGACAGTTAGGTTTTTGCCTTCTTTGCTCTTGCCTTCTCTCGCTCTCTTTGATATAAACCTATAAGAGTTGTTTTTTTTTTTCGTTTTTTTCGTTTTTTTATTTTTTCTTCTTTTTTTCATACTTTTTTCTTGTTTGTTGCTGTTGTTATTGTTGTTCTTGCTGTAAGCTACTCTAACACCATAGCACTGTAGGTGGCTATGTTTGACAACATGTCTCGTTTTTGTATCTAGTGTTGTGATCAGTTAAATTCATTAAAGCAACATACACACAAACAGCACACACGCATATAGGCACATATATATATATATATATTTATCTACTATATTGGTGTCTTGGTATTGGTAGAGTGAATTCAGAGTTTATGCACCATTGACTATGTATGTGCTTATGTTTCGTTTTCCATGCAATGTTGTTGCATTTGTTGTTATTTGCCTTTGCGAGTGTATATATATGTGTGTGTGTGTGTGTGTGTGTGTGTGTGTGTGTGTGAGTGTGTGTTCCTGAAATTCTTGATGTGATGTTTGACTGCTTTTGTTAATTAGTTTTGACATGTGTTGATAGACCGTTATCTATCTACTGATTTCTGTAGACTGATATCACGGAATCAATGTAATCAATTTATCGTATTTGCCTTTAGTTAATCTTTCTGTGTAGGTAGGCCTTTCAATTTCAGGAATCTTGTTGTTGCCTTTTTCTATAAATTATCTAAAGTAAGAGCACTGAAATATTTCATTTGTTCAGTGTCACGGAACGTATGAGTGTTATTAATTTTCAAATAAGTTGTTGTATCCATATCTCGCTCGACTTAAGTAATGATTTTGATAATTTCGAATGATAAATTGGACTCACACTATTATTCTCAAAAAAGAGGTAGTGATCAAGCGCACGCATGACCAGTGGATTCCAGATAATATTAAAAAAATTTTATGAAAAAAGTGTAAAGCGAAAGTCAGGGTACATGTCTTGTTACAATACACTGTGAACACTACTGAGTAGCTGGCGGTTGAAAAACTATTGAAACTTTATCCTTTAAAGTGTGTGGGCCATGAAATTTTAGGCTCTCTTACTGACTGTCGCTGAGACCGGAAGCAAAAGATATTCGATCAAGTTGGAAAATGTTGTCTAAATACTTATCGAAGAATTCATTTTAATTATTTGAGCTCTCTAAATATGGCCCGTTATGCTTCTAATATGTCATACGTTGGAATGTGTGTATGTTTGTATAGATTATGATACGGTTATGAATTAAAGCGCTTATGCTTCCAGCATATATTTTAAGAGTTCAATAGAATCGCCTGCATATAAGTTAAAATATACTGATAATGTTTTCATATGTAAAAATATGTTTATGTATTAATGTACATTTGACAAATGCATAAAAAGTTTGGGAATTAAAAACTAATTGAAATACAAATTATTTCCTTAAAAAGCAATCGCGTTAAAAATATTGTATTATCGGAAGTTTTTCCCAGAACGAAGGGAAAGATGAAATAATACTATACTAGCAGGTGGTTAAGCTTAGAATTAAGTATTGAAGAAAGAAATAAATAATTTTTGAAAACCATGACAAATGGCGACACTGCACCCATTCACGCAAGCATCCTTAATATCTCTTAAGAGGCTTTGCAACATTGAATGTCAAGAAAAAAGGAAAGGTATCATTTAACCTACTTGCTTGCAGCTGCAGAAGTGCGTAGGGGATCTTAAAAATATTGATCTATGCGGGCTACTGTTGCCGAGTAGTTGAATGAAAAAACTTCAATTATTGACCAAAAAGGGCAACCTTTTGTTAATAAGTAAGGTTCAAATTAACTTATCGAAGAAAGTATCCACAATGTCATTTTAAAGATATGGTAAATCGTTCGTATGCAAAGGATGAAAATTGAAGGAATTTTGCTATTTTAAAAAATTATCTTTCGAAAAGAACGCCTTTAAAGTTTGCAGATATATTAAAAGCCATGTCCTTTATTGGAAAGAATTTGACTTATTTTTTTCTGTTATCTTGCAATTCCAGGAGACTCAAAACGTCTCGTTCTCTTTAAGTATCTTTCTTTATTGTCTTTCCTTGAAGACTTTTTGCGAGAATGTGCCGATGTGTAGCATCTGTCTTAACAAATGCAAGATAAACCAGCGATGAAATGTAAAAACTCCTCAAATTCATTCTAGGAAGCGACACAATTGTTTTTGTTCGCAAACATATTAAGATGATCGTAAATACTTTCTAGAGACTTCTGTCAGTTTTTTAGATGAGTTCAAAATCAACGGGTAACACGTATGAATGTAAATTCCCACCACGGATTCATTTGGCTCAAGACGTCTTCTCCCCCACGTTTCTTTGGCGAAGAGCATGAGGTCGCAAGGAAAAAATGTTTTTCATTTAATGATTTTTTTCTCGACACATTCCAAGAGAATTCAAGAATCTATGAAGCTAAAGAAAATATAAAAATTGGTTTTGTGCTTTCATTTATAATCGTGTTACCCCTTAAAATCGAAAAAGAAAAAGTACTCATGAGTAAATGATTGTCTGCACTCCCGGTTTTAAAGGTATTTACTACGCTATAATATAACGGGAACAAGATAGCGTATATAAAAAGTCTCATTCTAAGCTGACCATGATGTCTGGCAGGGCCCAGCGCTTTATCTTTGATAGGAAAATATGTTCGCAAATCGTTATATTTTTATAAGAAATTTTCTCAAACACTATCGAAAGAAATCTTGGTAACTCGTTTGACACCCGTAGAGGAGTTTGTTTAAGAACTCTCTCTGGAATATTTCAGTTATCTTTGTCTAGGTTTGAGTCCGAGTCCATTTACATATTTTTACATTTCCCACAGAATAGCACAGATAGCAGTTTAGATACGTGCTTCCCTTTATCGACGCATAAAAACGTCCATCATGATCGATTTAACATTTTTGATTGATCGACTTGAGTTCTTTATTGCTCGCCCGTCTTTCGAAATATAAAAATGAAAAGTGAAAATTAAATATACAAATTATTTTAGTAGCAGCAGTCGTTGTGACCACAGGCTAATTGTGAAATTTGAGTTCGCTTATGAATCAACATGCCGCACTAGATGAGAGGCAGCGATTTTTAGATCTATGTAACTAAGCGAATGAAAACACAAAAAACAAAAATGAAAAATGAAAAATGAACAAAAGTAGGCATGGCTTATCTATCTATCTGGCCAGAAATTTGAGAAGAGCGCTTACAATACATGAACCTTTCGTTTAAAAAGTAAGGTGAGAATAATAGACTTGCAAAGGGGTCCTTAGTAGGAAAATACTTGCAGTTTAAAGTCCAGAAGCGACATTAAGATGAAACTTTGACTATTTGCAGTTAAAAACTGAGTGTGGAAATGGTCTCGATTGATTACTTCGTATAATGCTTTGTAATTCCAGTGCACTGCATGGTGGCGGCCGGTATAAGAGACTCGTCGCAAGACGAATATAGTTAGGCTCCTTGTTTTTTTTCTTTTTTTTTAATTTTTAAAATATCATCCTGTTTTTTTTTTTTTTTTTTTTTTTTTTTTTTTTTTTTTTTTTTTTTTTTTTGGTTTAGTAGTGAAAATTGAATTTCGTTTCATCTCTCGAAAATGCCCAAAGTCTTATTATCACCTGTATCGAATGAAAATTTTCCCACCATTAAACTGTCACCTTCTCAATTTAGCACGCAACCCATATAGAAAAATTACGAACATATGGGCATATACTGACTCACTAACTTGCTCGCTCACCCACCGCATAACATATCTATCTATAATTCTCCCTCTTTTGTTAGGAAATTGTCAAATTGTCATAAATTTTCTATACTTGAAATTCCGTAACAGTAACTCGCTGCGCAAATATATATGAGAGAGTTGCTTTTTTCGTGGTTTATTTTTTATTTTTTATATTTATTTATTTATTTATTTTTTTTTTTGTTTTGTTTTTCGTTATTTTGATTTTCTTTTTTGTTGGCAAGACTGCGTGCATATGCATGTCGCAGATCGTACATTAGTGACAAGTGACAACTCTTAGTAATTTTGCAACTTTTACCAAAGTCTACCACCACAAGCACCACCATCACCGCCACCAAACATTATCATTATATAATAATTGTTACTGTTGTTGTTGTTGTTGTTGTTGTTGTTGTTATTTTTAACACAGAATAGATATAGTTAAAGTTTCCTGCCATTGTTGTTTTCTTTCCTTACTTCTTAATTTCAGAGTATTTTGTTTTTCTTCTGGTTTTATTACGGTTCGTTTTAGTTTCATTTGCCTTGGTTTTGTTTTATTTTTTATATGCAACTTTAGTGCCACAAATTTACTCATTAACTTGTTGACAGTCTAACTGTCATAGGCGCCTCTACATTTATATATATATATATATTTTTTTTTTTTTTTCTTTTTCGTTTTCATTTTCTGTATATGTTTATGAAAATGTAAAAGGTGACTGACAATGGAGGAGTGAAAGAGTTGGGGGAGGAGGACCAGTGTTAAAAGCCATAATAATATAAAAAATAAACTTAGCTATACTATGTATGCATGTACGTATGTATTTATGTATGTATTTATGCATGTATGTATGTATGTATGTATGTATGTATGTATGTATGTATATTGTTATTATTATTGTTGCTGCTGTCTCTACTAGATTGTTATGTTGTTATTGCTTAAATAGTAGTTTTATTGTTCACATATCTTTTAACCTATACGACGTCTACATAACTCTACAACGGTTATGAGCAGCCAATATGTTGTCATATTTTGTTTTGATTTTTCTTTTTTTTTTCTATTTGCTTTTGTTTTCGATTTAAACGTAGGTCTAAATGTGGGTCTGCTTTATAAATGGCAAGTGTTAAAAGTCTTGTAAATAATAATGTCAGTTTTTTTGTTTTTTTTTTTGTTTTTTTTCTTTTTTTCTTTCCTTAATAAGTGACTGCATGTTCAGTTTAGATTTAAATGTGAAAAAGACTTTTGAAATTGCTATCATTGCTTGTACGAATAACCCGAAAATATATTTCTATAGTGCATGTGACTTACTTATAAGAAACTTATTTAATTATAGTTCAGCCGGTATTTTGCTTTAATTATTGTGTCCCTAAAGCAACTGGATTTTTCCAGTGATGTTAATCAATTTCAATGATTCAACAGATATTACCAAATGTTTTTACTTATTCATTTTTCTTCCTCTTTTTTTTTTTTTTTTTTTTTTTTGAACAACCGGATGTATACATATATGTTGAATGTTTTTAAGGTTTTTCTTTGGAATTAAAGTCAATAACTTTCATTTTGTATGTATTAGGATTTATTGAGATCTTCTGTATAGGTTGACATTATCATATTGCCAGGCCTAAGATTGGATGGGAAAAAGGAAAACGATTTTTTTTGCCATAAGATGTCCTTTGGATTATTTTATTATTTAAATCATTTCTTTGTAAACAATTACGATATCTATGGGTCCGTCAAAAATACAATACACAATACAAGCTTCCGTGTGAGCTTCCGAAAATAATGTTATAGAATTTTGAAAAATTAAGTTTTAAGTGCAGATCACAATCATCCTGCTGATCGGCATTCATTAATTCATTTGTTTTTCGGAGTTCTTTTAATCATAATTTTCGAGTAATTAAGCGATAGGTTGGCTAACTTTTACATTTCAATGTTAACTATTGTAAGACAAAGGATGCAATGCAACAGAATGTCGGGCCAAGGAATGTTACAAGGAATCTCAGCAACTTCCTCGATTCAAGAATGATTGAGAGTAGATTTTAACAGATAAACAGTTGAGCAAAACTGCTGTTATTTTACTTTGTTTTATTGGACAAAAGAAGCATCTTGAAGAGTTATGATTTTATGTATTTCTGGGGCAAATTTTGTAATTGAACTCTCTTAGTTTAGCTAAAGTAAATTATCACAATATTTATGTAAAAATGGCTTCATTATTTTCTTTTGCAGGAAGCAAAACTTATGCACGTAATTATGGCTAAATAACTAACGGATTACTTGAGTCTGTCAGCATGAAAGCCTTCATTGTAAATTCAGAAAAAAAAAAATAAATAAAAAAATAAAAACAAAAACTAGAGAAAAATCGAAACAAAAAACATTTTTTCCAAACATATTCATGAAACACGTAGGTCGTTAGGTTTGTGTTGGTAAAAAGTAAGTGAAAATTTGAATAGAAAATAATCCAGAGGACTATACATATGCTAACCTTGAGTTCAGTTTGTGGTAGTACTTATCAATATCTACGACACGGTAGATCGTAGATTATTAAAGCAAATTAATTTGTTTTCGAGTTTCTTAAAGGTTTTCCCTACTGTACGTTCAGTAAGTAAGTAAGTAAGTAAATGAAAACAATTTATCTATGAAATTAAGAGGAACGTATATTGTATGTGCAAAGGTGTGCTCTCTGCACTGCCTTGAGCTTGTTTAACAAAGCTAACGATAGTGCGGGCAGGCAATGCTTCAAGAGTCTACGACACTTTATTATTATTATTATTATTATTACGAGTATTCGCTATTTACCCCCAAAGAAAAAGAATTTACGGATTTAGGGGAAGAGGAACACTAGCAGCTAAGACCATCGGTAAGACAATTTTACGAGAAGAATTTAGTTTTCATTAGGAAATCTAAAGTCCTACAACAAAGTCCCTCTTTCCTCAGCAATTCGAGATCTGAGTAATATTTTCATTCCCAATAATCGAAAACTTCCGTTGTACATCGAAATTCTATGAAAGGAACACATTCCTCGCCTTATTTTTTTTTATATTGATGGTATAATTTGAGAATAAACTTTTTAAGAATTATTGTAATCGTCACTGTTGTAGAAGTACAGTTTTCTTTAGCGAACCACATTAAAGTCTTCATTCTTTTCGATTTTGAAGAACTTGAAAAGAACTTACATTTTATATTTAATAAATAATAATAATAATAATAATAATTTTATATTTAATTTCGTTTTGAGGCGCGACCGATCATAATAAATTGTACCTTAGAGCCGAACATTGCCCTCAAGACACTGTAGTGCGCTTCCCATCAATTTTCGTTTTTTGTTGCACGGTTTTCCAATCGCATAAAAAATAAGAAAGGTGTTTTTTCTAGGCCTAAACTCGCAAACTTTGTCGGTCCGTGGTCTCAAGTCTTTTAACGCTATAAGCTAGATATGTTACAAAAAAAAAAAAAAAAAAGAAACCGAACCTCAAACATTATTAAGGAGGCAGATTCGCAACTCGGTTATATTTTATAATTCTTTTAAAAAGTAAAACAAGCATATTTGTTTTTTTATATTGAAGATAGAATTTAAAAAGTAATATGTTGTTGTATGTAGTATAACTTAATTATAAAAAATACTTTCTTTTCAATAAATCGCATTGAGACTTGTCTTCTTCGCGATTACTTTTTTAGAGCTTGAAATATCTGTTCTTCTTCGTCTTCTTCTTTCATTTTAAACATTTGAAGAAACGTAAATACGTACGGAAATGGCTGCCGTGCAGTCGGATGGTTAGGAGGCCCCCGGCGTATAATCGAGAAACCCAGGTTCGAATCTAGATGCGGGTCAGTCCGACCACACTTGATTCCACTTAACTTCATATTGTTGTTTCAAGGTTCGAAAATCGATTGGGTACAAGTTCTCCTTACCGCTTTCTTTAGAAAGAGGAGTAGTTTTGTCGAATGTTGAGGACTTTTAGTTTTTGTTACAAATAAAAATTTTTGCAAATGCTTGCGATCCATTCATTTGTCTTCGTCCGCACATATCGTCCGTTTGTCTTTTGGAATTTTGGGCTAACGAAATCATGAAACAACTGCGATATTTTTCCACTCGTCAAGAGAGAGAGTAGACGGTTAAATGAAAAGATAAATGCGCCCCAGGCAGGTCAAAAGATCTACATTGCGCATACATTCGGAATTCATCGAAAATTTAACGCTAATCAATAATAAGTCAATGTTTTGCAATTGAAGCTGACGTGAGTTTATTTATTCGAAAATCAAGATGTTTGATTAACTTTTCTTTTAAACATAAGTTGGATTTGCATTATGTTGTTAGTGAAGCATTACTTCACAAAGTAATAACATTAAGAAAATCTGTTTGTGATCATTAGGTAAATATGTATTTGAGTCACTTTTAAAAATACATTGATACACATACTGAATAGTTAATGAGATCTTTGATGGAATTACCACTGGCGGGGTAATTTCTTACGCTTCTCGTATTGTCAAACTTTATTTGGACAACATTGTAGAGAGGAGTAAGAAGCACTGATGAACTAAAATCATTGGAACACTAGTAGTGATAAAGTGTTTTTAGTTCGCATATGAAAGACATATGAAATTAAATTGAAGTAATTGCAAGGATTGTCAATAAGTTAGTTCCAATAAACTCTCGTCAATAATTTGATTAGATATTAGAATAGACAATGCGTTTGAAATCACATATCGGAAATAATCGGCCAAATGGGAGAACAGTAATGGCATTGGAAAGTAAGGGAGTTCCGTCTTCAATGGGCTTAAAATCATCATAAGGACCCCATCGTTGGTGTTGGTTATGCTCCTTTCACTTTTTACCTTATCCCCTGTTAATTGTGTGGGCATTAAGAGCATGAAGAGCAGTAAGTAACGGCTGAAATATTTTTAGGGGATTAGTTGGTCACTTATCTCAAAGATTATAGCGACTGTAGAATATCGCTAAAGCATGTAAAGATGCGGTGACCGCAAATATATATTCCTCCTCTTTTTTTTTTTAAATTTGAAATAATTTGCCAGAGTTAAGAACACATGCACTATGCTGTGATATGAAACAGTAGATGAAACAATAGAATGAAAACCATGGTATATGTAATGGGTATGTAATCTTAAAAGAAACATATGAGAATGGTGCGATCTTAGAAAAAGAAATCATACTACGTATGTTTATGTTACAAACGCATTCGATTGTGAATACGTCCTGAATGATATGTAAATGTTTATAAAATAAACGTATAATAATAATGGTTGTAATAATAATAACTCGCTAGACAAAAAAAGGAAAACAGAGAGAGAGAAAAAAACAACGAAAAGAAAATCAACAACAACCATAGCAATAGCAATAGCAACAGCAACAGCAACTTGTAACCAATAACCATTATAATCATAGATCTTCAAGCATTTGAGCTCATACCGTATTGTAAAGTTGCAACAATTTGAACTATATTGTTATTGTTATTGTTGTTGGTGTTTTTGTTTTTGTTTTTGTTTTTGTTATATTCGTTGCTGTTATTGTTATTGTGGCAAAACTCTAATTGCAAATTTATGTTAACAAGTTGGCAAGAGAGCAGGCAAGCAGGCAGGCAAGCACTCTAAATGCAACAACAATAATAATAATAACAAAACAAAAAAAAGCAACAACAAAAACAACAAGACCAACACAATATGCGAATATTATCTTCCATCGCTTTAACAAATCATAAATATACATTTGTATGCGTGAATGTGCCTAAGCGCACATGTGTCTCGCTTTTAATATTGTTTGCATGAATGTGTGTAAAGCTTAGATTTTCATAAACAGAATCTTTTTGAATTGGCTTTGAGTTGTTTTTTTTTGCCTTTTTTTTTTTTTTTTTTCTTTCTTTCTTTTTTCCATTTTCTGGGTGCTGCCGCTTTTAGTGGGAGTGGCACGCGTGCTTTGCTTTTTCATACCACACAAATATACATAGATACACTTAAGCACAAAGAAACATATTTATGCATAAAGGGAAAAACTGTTGTATTGTTTACCAGCCGCTTATATGCGTTAGCGGCCAATTGATTGTTAATTTCAATTTTTTCAGCTTATTGTTGCAAAGTGTTCTGCTTTAGAAATTAACTGAAAAGCTTACACATCGCGCTTTGCTCATAAGGTTAAAACGTCAAGAGTTGGTGTTTTACCAAAAAGATTTAAATAAAACAATAATAAAAGAATGTTTTTTTTTTTTTTTATGTTAGTATCTATGCAATGTTATGCTAATAAATATTCGAAGTATTATTAAGTGGTTTTTAATTTTTTTTTTTTTTATTTATATATTTGTTTGTTTTTTTTTTTTTGTGATTTTAGGCAACGTTGGTGATAGTTGTGGCTGTGTTGTTGTCGGTTGTAGTGCATATTCAGTAAAAATTATTGATTTAGTTAAAGTTAAAGCAGAAAATAGCAAAAAAAAAAAGAAAAGGAAAATCACCCAAACGCTTAACGGAGAACAAATAAGCAAAAATACTAATAAATAGCAAACGTACAATTAACTTATACAATGTATACATAATGTTAGTCAGCTTTGGCTTTTTAACGTAAACGGAACTGTAGTTGGATACCATTTATTTTGTTTGAGAAAAATCAGTCGGAAATTAACGAAAAATTTTTGGCGGCAATTTGACACAATTATGGTGTTTTGTGATTTTTTATTTTTTGCCTGTTTTTTGATCTTTTCGGTTTTAGTTTTCTTTGTTTCTTTGCTGGTTTCAAAATTTCGCAATTGTACAACACATGCTCCAGCGTCATAGACGCATATATCCGTTCATTGGCACACATATACACAGCACCACACCACACCACACTACACCACCAGTCACTTATTGTTTGTTTGTGTTTGCAAAATAACGCAAAACAACAAAACACACAATGACCTTTTGATTAATTATGTTGCATGCTCATGCATACAAAAACAACTGTATGTTGTTTTTCAATAGAAAATTTGTTGGTCTATGTCTATCTGTCTATCTGCTGCTGTGTGGCATAATTTGTTCATGTTGTGCAACATGTTTATGACAGATTTCATAATGAAATGTCTAAATTTTTATGGCAAATAATTAATTTTATCTATAAAAATTTAATTGTTAATTTTTCTGGTTATTATTATTGTAATTGTTGTCGTTATATGTTACGAAGAAAAAATGTACACAAAAATGAATATAAAATTGACATTTTTGTACAGGGCAAGGGTGGACGGGCGGAATGGATATAAGAAATCAATCTTTTTCATTCTATTTTTTTCTTATTTTTTATTTTCATTTTAATGACAATTACTTGTCATCGTTGGTCCATTTTATGTATAAAATTAATTATTTATAAACTAAACTATAATTAATTACTATTAACATACATGTGAAATGAGATTAGGAAACTATGCAACTATGCATCTATGCATTCGAACACTCTCATAGACCTTTAGGGAGATCTTTAGATATCTTGCGATTTGTTTGCATTCAAGCGATGGGTTAATTGGTTCCTTTATTTATTCGTAGGTTTATTCGTTCCCTTCTCGATGGTTGCATCCGTTTGTCATCTACTCATCACCTGTCCATCCGCCAATTCATACGTTGTCGCCTATAAGGCTATCCAATATCAATCCGTGCATCTCTCATATATTTGTTTCTGGTCCTTCCATCCACTCATCTGGTGACCGTTCATCCGGCCTCATATTTATATATTTACTATGTGATAGTCCGTTTGTCGTTTTTACATTCTTCTACTGTCTATTTTTTTCTCTTGAATCCTGGTTGCATTAATTTGTCCATCTGCTGTTCGTCCTTGTACACGTTCGTTTCCCCTTTATGCGTATAAATGACAACGTCCATGCCCATATGTGGATTCCTCAGCCATCCAATAATCCATTTACTTTTTATTCGGCCAAAGTGCCGTTAATCCCTCTGTCTCTTGGCAAATCATCCATCTATATGTTCGTTTGCCGTCGGTCTTTCACTACATTCTCCTGTATACCATGCCTGTCATCCATGCGCTTTCATTTCCCCAGCTATGCGTTCATCTATTTATTCCGTCAGCCTATACAGCGATATACTAAAACCAGCTTTTTACATACCTTCACCTTATCTAAATATTTTTAAGGTTCTCTTTAGCCTGATTTTTGGATTCGGTGCAAGTCCCACAAATCAAATGAAATATCAGGAGGTTCATGTTCGTATAGCAAGAATTACTGGTTCACGTTTACCAACGATTTCAATAATTATTACCAACTGATCTTATCAACGCTTTCCCTAAGCCAATTGTTTCTTTCTATAATTTTTCTGGTTTATTGATTGTCAGCAAAAAAAAAAGCCTCCGATCAAAGCAATCTGTAAAGTTATTAGCTATGCTCTAACTGCTTAACTGCTTAACATATAATTGATCAATTTACTAGTTGAGAAGACCAACTAGCAGTTAACAACGACCGTGCGCTTTTTTGCGTTCACTGTCAACTCGAAACTAAATTACGCGCAACCATATATAATGCGTATGCATTAAAACGCCATATAACTTCGATAGCGACGACGATAAATAACATGAAGCCATGTCTTAATGATCTAGAGAAAATAACTAAATCGGTTAGTGCTTAGTAAAAAAGGCTGTAGAAAATAGTGAAAAAAAAAGTTGGGAAGAGAGAGAGAGAAAGAAGGGAAGACTATGTGGAACTTGGGCGAATTTTCGATACTCTCTCTTAGGTGGAATGATGTTTAGAGAAACTTCACCGTCAGAACAATTTCAAAGTTTTTTTATTGTATGAATAAACATAAGCCAGTAGATAATTGAACTTTTGAAATATATGTACAAGAAATGCTCATGTTTACATATATTTACGTGATTTCGAAATATTGGAAAAATGACAAGAAAAAGTAAAACAATGAAAAGCGAAAAACTTACCTTATGGGCTCTGATGGGAGCGCCCTCTGAACAAGCTAATGTGACGTCCACCAGACTCCCGTCCTGTAGTAATTGACTAAACACCCCTAACAGGTTGGATTGATGATTGTTCCACCTCAAGCAGTAGTGCTCACTGCCCATGTCGGTGACAGCTTACGCTGCTAAAATGATACAAAAACAATAACAGACATATAACGCATTATTATTTTGTTGTTAACTGAACAAATAGAAAAGAAACAAAGAATAGCAAAAAAAAAAAAAAAAAAGAGAAAAAAGTAAAATAATAATGAAATTAATTTTCACAAAAACCAGGAAAATTGTAATTTAATCACTTCAAATTACTCACATATATAGATATCTTTACACCGGTATGTAAATGTTTATTTATAATATATTTATGCATGTGTGTAAGTTCGGTTACACGAAAGCAGATAAAACAAACAGTTTTGCTTAAACAATATTTAAAATACTTTACTCTGACGCAGACGCATGCACACATTTATATATTTATATATGCATATATATATATATGCATATATATGTATGCATATAAAAATGTATATATATACCCAGGCACATACATCTATGCACGCGCGCACGCGCGTGTTCGATGTCATGTGGTGTTTACACGTTCCCAGCCAACCTTATGTTTGTCCGTCTGTCTATCTATCTATCTTTCTGTCCATACGTCCGTTTAACCCTCTCTCTTTACCTCGCCTCGCCTTGCCTCGCCTCACCCCGCCTCACCTTACCTCACCTCATTCATTCATTTCATTTGTCTTTGTCCAGTTGGTTTATTTAATTTGTATTTTCTAACTCTATGCACGTTATGGTTTTATGATCGTGTTTTTGCAAATTTTTTATACTCCCATAATAAAATTGCAGGCATTTCTCTCTTCCCCTCTCCTCCTCGCTCGTTCACTCTCTCTCTTTCTTTCTCTCTTTCTCTCTCACTTATTTTTTATCTTTTGTATTTTTCGTGCCCATTATTTAAATGCTTGTTACGTTTTGCATTACATTGCAATTTAATTGCATTTCAAATGTCTGGTAATTGATATGCTAACATTTATGCCGAGCCGTTTATCTTTATTCTGCATACGAGTACCTATGCATACGAGTTTGCATGAGTGAGTGTATTCTTGTGTGTTAGTTGGTATTTATGAGGAATATAAACAAGTAAGAAAATTATGCACGCCTTGAGGTGAATATTTGGCTACACATCACCTTAAGGAACTTTTTTTATTAATTGTGGATGTTCCTGGTCGAATTGAGATGACTTTCACGTTACACTTTCCCGTCTACAAGCTGATTGCCGAAAATATATTTCAATATTTTCATGTCGTTTCAGTGTCTTGTCGATTTTACAAATTCGTTTAATGATAAATTTTTCACTACTACGAGACTCTCACAAGATGACTAATATTCTTTCATATATTTTGTAAGTCCTTGAGCTTAAAGCATCGCTTTTAATAATGAATCAGGAACTCCGAACTGTATTACGTAAGGATTTTTCATAGGCACATGGGATCTACGCGTTCTTTTTTTTCTTTTTATATATTTGTATGATCTACAATTCGAGGAATGTTCCCAATACGACATTGCATGAAAATGTCAAAAACGCCGAGCAATTAAAGTCGTTAAAGCACTTCAAAGCCAACTCTCTTATCTCTGTAGAAAAATTGCCGTCAAAATACCTGGACCTTGCATAGGAAAGTTCACGTTATCAACAACCTGGAATCTGTCGGACTTTCTCTCCCTCTGTCTCTCTCTCTCTCTCTCTCTCTCTCTCTCTCTCTCTCTCTCTCTCTTTCACTCTATTTTTCTTTCGTTGCCAATAAGCATCTGAGCTTATAAGCGATCGAGAACCTCTAGACAAGAGGTGGTGACTTCCGGCCAGACGGGAGAATTATAATCTTATCTTGGTCTGGGTGTAGGAACTATAAATGCAGTGGATATCGGCTACAGTGAAACACTTTTTTCATCTTGGAAAACATCAGATGCCCTTGATAATTTCTTTTTAGGTCTCTCTCTGTTCCATCTAAACTCATTCTCTGTTCTCATAGCCAGAACAAACTTGTTTAGAGTTTATGGGTAACATTTGCTTAACTTTTATTGATGGTTTACGGTTAATCATGTTACAATTTGCGCTTCAATACCTTTACAAATTTTGAAAAGTTCGCTTATGACAACTTTGCCTGTGTTAGATCAGTTCCCGCGTACGTTAAAATCTTTTTGGTAGGCGAACTATAGCTCCTCATGTGAAAAAGTTCATAATACTTCCGTGTAACTCTGATGCAGAAATGCAATTAGCGGAAAATATAGATAATATGCGGCGCTCTTCACTTGTCGTGAAGCTGGACACCTCGGAGATTATTCTGTGGGAAATTTGTAAGCTAATCAGATCATTTCCATGCGTCGGACATGTAGTATCCGATAGATGGCAAAAATATCGCTTCAAAGAGAGCGAAGCTAAACAAAACTTCACACCCTAATGTTTAAAGGCATTTTTTTATTAATGCCAAGATAGATAAAGAGATAGACAGTTAGGGGGGAAATTTAATAAAAATCTATTTTTGTCGATGCACGAAAACAAAAAAAAAAGGAAGAAGCAAAATCGTAATTGGACAAAATGTCTTCATTTTTCTATCGATCCTCCCTTCACGATCATATATAAATTCACATGTCGTATATACTCATATCACTATGTAATTAACAATATTTATCAATTGTTTATAATCGCAATATTAAAGCTCGCAACACACTTACTTTGCCAGAAAAACACATTTGCTATTTCTAAGCAAGAAAAAAACGAAAAGGAAAATAATGAAAAAAAAAAAAATGCGAATAAAAATCAACAAAATCTGATAAATATAATATAATTAATGTTAAGCAAGAGATTCTGGGCACCATTTATACATGCATAGATATCTTGTGTATAGTTTGTAATCATACAACACAATAACATAAATTTCATCAAGTAGTTTTTAATGAAACAAAAGCAACAACAACGACATGAACCGCAATAAAAAAAAATTCACATAAATTAAAAAATCACCATAATTAGCCTTGAGCTGAACTAAGCTAAGTTGAGCTAAGCTAAACTAAAAGCCGCGATCCGAGCTGCTACTAATTTGTTAATTACACACTATCAACAGGTAAGCAAGTGTAAGAGTTGCCCAAAGCTGACATCGCAAACACACACCTATAAACATTAAAATATCTATGCATGCAACTATGCAGAAATTGCAACGACAATTACGGTTGTCGATGATTTTGAATTGCATTGAAATTGCAAACTAACTATATACACACATACATATATATATATATATATATATATATATATATATAGACAGTGTATCATTAATACGAGTTATAATGCAGTGCCGCCAACCGTTGGTGGTTGTTAGAAAAAAAAAAAAAAAATGCGTCGTATAAATTTTGCAAATACCTGATCAACGTAAATAACGCGTAAACAAATATAAAATGTTTATAATTTGTTGTTGCTTGTATACTTATGTGTATGTTTCTGTCATAAATAATTTTTTAATTTAATTAATGATGATTACATATCTTGGTCTTGATCGTGGTTGCCATAATGGAAGGAATTAAAAGGAAAAACAAATTTGAAAAAAGTTATTTCATAAAATTATAATATACATACAAATGTATACATACATGCATACAACATGATTAATAAAAAATTAGAAAACTGATGGATTGATTATATTCGACTTTGTTCGAGTCTTCTCTTGTATTCGCACAAAGGCAATATACCATGAAAGCTAATTGTCGCCTAACTGCCTATGGTTATCCATTCTATCATATTCAACATAACATATTGAAAATCCAACATACATACGCACAGTGTAAATTTGACATATTCGAGCAAATTAGGTCACAAGTTGGTTATCTCACAAGTTGCGTATATTTTATTGCTTTTAAGATTTCAATCTCTCTCAAGAATTTGTACCAACTTAGAAGCTTTACCTCTTTTTATGCCCTTGTTATGCAGAGCCCGACGACACGTCTTAGTTTATTGTAGATAAGATGGCCAGTACGTAAAGCTATCGCAAGAGTCTACGCGGTGAACCGTGAAACCTTTTGCTGAGCGAAACTCATGGAAGAGTCATTGAATTTTGATTCAAAAAATAAAGGTGTGAATAGACGTAATTAACCTCGGGTTAGTTAAATATGTTTTTAGTTAAAATTTAAAAAATCACATCAACACAGAGTCAATCTACTTAGTTCCTGCTCTTATTTCCAACATTTTAGAGGAACAACAAAATCTTTAGTCATCCGCTTTTCTCTATTGGCATTGTTTTAGTAATGTGAGACTAATGGTGATCGAACAAGAGCCGAGAGAGACCGTGATACGACAGATGTATCCTCGTGCTTTACGTGGATAACTTGCCATGAAGCTCTAACGCCACAGTGTCTAACACTAAACGAGGAAACACCGCGAGGGTGATTAGTACACGAGTTTCGGACGGACGTATATACAGAAGAGCCAGGCCTATTTAATATCTTTCGATCAGGCGCGGTCTATAAATAGGCGAAACATATTTGCTTCATTGCTTATGGTACAATTTAGAATATATTTGATGTATTAGAAGGTGCAACATATGTACGGACGTTCACTTCGAATAACTTATGTCGGCCTTGAACAATCGAAGAAAAAATAACTTGCATGAAAATGACAATACACTGAGAGGATTATTAGGAGAAAAGCCCACAAGTTTCCAGATTTCACCAAGAACTGTTTCAACGGATTTCTGTTCATTGGTTGATTTAATTTAGCGAAAGTGAAAAGAAAGGCTTTTAAAGCGAGCTTTCAAGGCTTTCGGTGTACAAATAAGTTCCTTTCGCTAAAATTGGTTGCTTCATAAAACACACTTGGCGCGTCCAATTTTCCCGAAATAACAGTGATAGAGAACTTTGACAAGTTTCTAGCGGTAGGGCATACATAAGGTACCCGATAAATCGCAAAAGGCTATGCTATAATGATGGTGCATATTTCGGTTATTCCGTTTTGTAAGAAGTACATTTTAAATACAGTTGAATTTATTTGTGACACCTGTATTATATATATATATATATATATATATATATATACATATTATATATACATAAGCTAAGGATATTTAGGTTGGCGTTGGATTTTGTGTCTTTGGTTTTCCGATCGAGACGACTCTAGCGGTGGGTAGATGGACGCACGGAGACATAAAGCTCAGAACTTGGCGCGATTTATTAACTGTTTCGCCAACTGAATGAGAAGCGTGAAAGCTTTACAAGGACAAATCGGAGCATATTTTTAATTTTTTTTTATCGATTATGTTATTTTCAGGCAATTTTTGTTGAATTTGCATTTTTTTGTCTCGAAAATTTCAAATTGCACATACGAATGCCCAACAAATTGTTATATATTTAATATGGCATTATATACACGCAAAGACTTACTTGTACATCAAGTGCAGTTGCGTTCAGAAAAGATCATCGGTTAATAACATGAAAAGTGCTTCTATTCATTTGCTTATGTTTGTAAAAACGCATTTTTTTTTATCTAAATGTGCTTATAAGCATATACACACAAATACGCATACAAACACGTATAGTTATAAAGATATTTGAGTAATTTGAGGCCACATTACAACCAACACACAATCGCGGTAGTTACTACCAACTAATCATCATTATTATCATCATCGTCGTTATGTTCGACTACTACAACAATCATTTGAATATAATTTATACAAAACTATCGATAACACACCAACACTACCTGCAGCACACAACCGTACCCAACAATAATAAGAAAACTCGAAAACTTTTCAAAGCAATAAAGAAAAAACGCTCTACACTTTACCATTTCATTGGCATGTATAGCTTATTATTGTTTTTATTGTTGTTATTGTTGCTAACGTTAAACCCATCATCGATTTACTTACTAGCGTAGTCACTGCACCTGCATCACCGAGAGAGGCCTCTCGAATATATTATTTTTGATTAGGTTGAAGCTCTCAGCCGGTGTCGTCATACTCTTTGCGTTTACTTGCGTGCCGAAAACTAAACCTGTTAAGTTGTGGGCCCGACTCTCCCCTCCCAAAATTAACTTTGCGTTTTGATTATCCCATAGCAACGCGACGACTGGGATAATGTATTTCATCTTCGTGACAATTGTAGAGTCGAAAAACAAACTGAACTTTGCTACGCCTAGCTAAGGTGTCGAGGTTGTAACGGACTCAAGTACACTATTGTCACTGGTGTGTATCAAAAGAAGATCTTACCACGCTCACTCGAAAGAGATGACTCCAAGAAGCTGTATTCTGCCGCACAAACAGCAATTGATTTTTGCCTTTTAAGCAGATGCTTGAGCTCAAGTTTATGAAAACGATTAAGCTAATGATTATTTTAAATCGTCAGTTATTCAGCTCCTTGCCTAGGGGCAAAGCAATGGAGGATTTTGAAGACGATATTTTCTCGTGGATTTGAAGACGTTTTCTATATTTCAATTCATTTGTAAAGCAATTTTGATGGCCGACGTCATTACTTCCGTATCGTAAACTCGGATCATTCCCAGTGTTATCCTCTAATAAACCACGATGCAGGAGATGAAAGTTACTACCTTAATTTAATTGGGCCTAGGCTATGCGGCGAACAACTTTTGCCACATCCACGATAAGGAAAATGGAAGTGCGAAAGCGATTGACATAGCGTTTAAGTTTTTTCCATAGATAAAATTTAAAGGTAAACGCAACGAATTCACAATAGTGAAGCAACAAAAAAGAAAAAAATGAAAAAGAAAAAGAAAAGAAAGAAATACAAGGAAAAAAGTAAAACACCAAATATTTATTAATAAGTTATGACTGACTGACTTATAGTAGATATTGATCCAAAATTGTCTAGAAACAACAATCAAAACGTATTTAATCGGCTCATGCATGCGTCAATGAGTATTGGATAGTAAGGGCAATTTCCACTTCATTTGCTTTCGAATGATGGGTGTCTAAGATTCGCAAAAGCTTTCATGTTGTAGCGCATGTCGCTACCTCTATCTTCCATATAGCGAGATCTATTTTTATTTATAGTGGCCTTTGATTTTTTTTCTACCGTCTTCGTTTTTTATGTGTGCACACACGCATAATTAAAATGAATCAAATTGCATTTAACAATTACTAAACACCAACAGCAACAATCATAACAACGACGCCAAGCGCAATTCCCAATACATCCCCAGCGCACAGATATCCGCTCAACCACCACACATGGCATTTAACTGTTGAGGAATTAGTAATAAAACAAAATCTTTAGTAATAAATCGCGCGTAAATTAAAACTTGCATCCACATGAAGTGCTGTGTTTGGTATGCATTCTCTTCTCCTTCTTCTGCCCATCCCTGTTTTTTTTTTTTTCTGCTTACGCTTCCGTCGCAAGTCTCTGTCTAAGATTTAATTACAATTTTGCGTACAAGCCTAGCGCACAGAGTTGTAAATTCTGAAATGACCGGCCAATGTCTTGAGAAATGGTCTACCGATGGCTTGTAAACGAAATTGTTGTTTGTGTGGGTTGCAAACACCATCGCGTTGAACTAAATAGAACTGAACAACCAACCGGTTGCGTATGGGTTTTTCGTGTTTTTACATTTGTTTAACTTCTTTCTACTGAGGCAGCATTCAAGCTTAAAGAGATGAAAAGATTTTAATTGATAGATTTCAGTGAAAGGTAATTTAATGCACAAATGTGATTTTGATTTGTTTTATTGCATACACTACCTAAGACTGAGGCCGAAAAATGATGATCACTTGTTTCAATTATTTACTTTACGTAAACGAATTAAAGTCACAGCTATCAGGGGCGCATATTAATGGGCCACTTGCGATCTGACTTTTCCAAATAGATTAAGTTAAACCGGGTACACTTAAATTAAAGCTTTCGTTACTCACTAGCTTACGCTTTTCGTTGGCATCTAAGTGAAAAGAAAACATATTTCGTCGTAACGCCTGCATATTGCCTGCATATACATTACATGCTGGCAACGCTTTATATTAATGTACACGATTTAGATGTAAGCATTGCCATAATGCATAAACATTATATTCGATGCTCACGCTTATATAGCATGTCACGATTATTGTGCTTGCAAATGCTTAAACGTGCAGGTGTAAAAAGTTACGTATTGAGGACATATGTGGTTTGATCAAATATTGGCGAGAGTTTTCCTGTTCCAGGTGCTGTACATTCCACAACGGATCGATTCTTTTTGTATCGTAGAGTTCGCGGAAAGTTTCGACAATTCATCTTCATGTACTTAAGCAAACGAACTCATAGCATACGGGCAGAGCTTATTTGAAATTTTATGTTGGAGACACAATTAGCTGCAGGCAGGGTATGGAGATTGTAAAAAAGTCCTTGACTGAGCGTATAAATGGTGAAGCGGTTCCACACAAGGGGAAAGCTCGGAGCGTGCAAGCACTTCCATTAATGCTGAAAATGCACAAATCTAAAGAAATTATCTTTCGGAACAAAAGAAAAGAAAGTTTGTTGAACAAACGAAAATATAGTTGGCATCACATGCATTCAACACGCAAGATGCATAAAGTGGTAGCTAAATCCGTTCCGAAACTACCGAAGCCGATTTTGCATGAAATAGAGTAAAGACTGACATTTCCCAGACGTGGCCCCGTGAGAATTTTTCTTTTTTTTTTGAAATTCTAAGGGATTCGTTCTCCAATTATTGCTAGAATAAAGTTGAAATCGCAGATCGGCTTGCAAACGGTTCTTAAAAATTGGACACTGCGGCAATAAAACCGACTGTTAAACGTTAAAGTAATGAGTTACTGTGCTTGGGACACGATGGGAAAACATAGATATTAAAGATTAGATAGACGTCCCTTTAAATAAATCGAAAATTCTCTTTATTATTTTATGAAAGTCTGTAATAATCCTTCAAATACCGAAAGATTTTTAAGAAATAATTTCAAGAAACAAATAAATAATTAATAAGCTTTTGAATTTTTCAAAATTGCGAAGAAATATTTCGCACTGATTTACCTCTGTCCTGGGAAAGTAAAAAGGATGAATTGAAGATAACTGCATTTATTGCCAGCAGCTCGACGCACGAGCGTATAAAAGTGAAAAAATGCCGCTATTTATACTTGTGACGTATGAATTTAACCTGTGGGGCGCTTAAATGGTTCGATTCAATGAGATTATTGCGGGAATAGAAGCGAAATGAAGACTCTTCACCAAGCTCGGATGACAATCGGGGATCGAGAATGAGGTCAAAGAAATTGTTGATAGTTTTTTTGTTTTAGTTAGTTTATGCTAAGAAATCGAGAGGAATTGTATTCGAACAATGTGCTCGTATTAGAAAGAAAAAAGAAAGTTTGCGTTCGTTTTTGTTTTTGTTTTTCTATTAAATTCCTTTTAAAATTTATTTCTTACAATGAACTTTTGCAAGCTTAAATCTTGAGCTTGATTAGTGTGCGAGCATAATACTACATGTACTATAACAAAGCTTTACTCATGCATGTTAATGCAACAGTTATCGGTTTTTCGTTTTAGTATCTAAGACTCTATTTAAAATATTCATTGATGATTGTTTGAAACTTATATGCGATTTTACGAACTAGAAAATATTTATGTGTTGTATTAATTAGCTGCTCTCTAGCCGTGAAAAGAGTAAAACTTTCTGCCATTAAATTTATAGCTGTGGCTATGATTGATGACTTGTGGTTTATGTTCACCCATTAAACATTCGATTAGAATGGCATTCGATTTGTAAATGGAAAAGTTAGAATGACAAGTTCATATCACGTAGTGAATGTATGCAAAGATAATAATAATAAAAGCCTAACATAGACATAACCTATATATATATATATATATATATATATATATATAAACATACAAACATATATCAATTTCGCACTTACACGGATGTTATAAACTAAACTAATAATTACAGTAAAAGGAATGATTTGGTAAACGACTGTTGTGTTGTGTGTAAGGCTAACGATGGAGTTCATGATCATACAAAATTAAAAAGTGCAAAACAAGAGAGATATAGATATAAGTAGATAGATAAGAAGAGAGCCAAAATGAGATAGAATGATAGAGAGAGGGAATATGAGATTTTGAGCGTGTTGAATATGTGTTTTATTTCCTGCTGCCATAAATAACAATTTCGCATAATAATGAAGCAATAAAGTGCAGATTTATTTCAACAAATAAAATGTTGATTTATTGCCATACGCACAGCGTGCGTCGTTGCCTCGTATTGCGAGTGTAGGCCAATATATATCACCCAGTATAATGGTGGTATAAACAGGCTTTGGAAATAGAATCGCAGAGCAAAGTGCTGCAGGTCATTGTGGCCAGAGTTTAAGGCATCGTTCAAATAAACACTTGCCTTTAAGTTGCCAACTTGTAAATACCCGTCGCTTTTTGTTGTTGTTGTTGTTGTTGTTGTTATTATTCCTGCTGTCTGTCTGTCTGTCTGTCCAATTGACTGAGTTTGGTTATGTTAAACACTGAACTACAGATCACGAAGACGATGTTTATGTGTACACTATATGCATACATATGAAGCGAGAAACAGTTATGTAGTTTTTATTTCTATTTTTTATGTTTTGCTTTTTCTTTTCATTTTTATTTTATTTTATTTTATTCCTTCCTAAACTTAGTTACCGACATTTACAAATAGAAAAATTTCTGTGTGATATTTAAGTTTGGCCTTTAAAATGTATATAAAAATGAACGAATTATACAGCGCACCTTATCATGGCTTAACCATAACATACCATAAATAGCCTGAACTGGCCTAGCATTTGTGAATCCAAATCTAAATCTAAAAATCTTTATAAAAGTATTTAGAACCAAACAAAACGAACAAAAAAAAAAAAACAACAAAAACAACAAAAATAAAAATAAAAGGAAAAAGAAAAAGAAAACGGAAAACACAAGCAACGAAAAGATCTCTTGCAGAGTTTTCTAGAGAGTTGTTATTCCAAATCAACATATGATCTTGAGATTGTAATCGCTGTTAAACAACAAAAGCAACAACGGCAAAAACAATGAGAATAACAGCACAGCGACACAGCGTTAAAGTTCATATTCACACACACAAATTGTTAAAAAAAAAAAAAATGAGCAAAAAAACGTTAGATTTCCATCTCTCTTTAATCTTATTTTTTTTTTTTTTTAAATAAATTTAAAAACCAAAACAACAACAACAGAATGTGTTAACAAATATAATTAAAACTGTTGGTGCGAAAAATTACTCTAAATTACTCGAACGTTATCTTTTTGAGAAATAACCAACAGCCACTCCAACAGCCAAGAACCGAGCCTACCGTAGTATGTATGCACAGCCTTTGAGAGCATAATTTAATGCACGCTATGCACTTCTTCCCACTTGCAGGTGCCTCTTTCTTTCTTTCTCTTTCTCGTTCATTCGCTGTTCTTTCGCCCGTTCACGCTTATTGCTTATGCAAATTAAATTTTCATGCCTTTTTCAATAACTATTTCATTACGTGAATGCATGTTGCTGTGTAACCGCTTAAGTGTGTGTATTAGGATCGTTAGAGTTCCCACTGCAAACACGGTAACAAGTTGAATAGTTTTTAATTTGTTCTACTTCTACGCTAAGCTTCGATGTATTTTGTTAACATTTTGTTATCGTTAGATTTGATTCAACTTTTTTTTTCTTTGCTTCGTTGTTTTGTGTTTTCTTTTACCTACTTTTGTTGTTTTTTTTTTCGCTCTCTCTCTCTCTCTCTCTCTCTCTCTCTCTCTCTCTCTGTCTCGTTCCTTCATCTATTTACATATTTAAACATTTACGCATGCATGCGTTAATTATTGAAGTAAGTTTCAGAGTCTACCTGATTTATGAATTAACAGCGATTCGCTAATGCTTTGCTTTGACATGCAAGTGCAAATATGTTGACCGTTTCGGGACTTTCTTACAAAAAGTTTATAAATAAGATTTAAGTTTGCAGAGATTTAAGAAGTTTCTAGATTTAAGAATCGAAAAACAACAAACTAATAGGTGGGCAGTGACTGTGTATGTACGCTTTAAACGATCAGCACCCTGAAGTCTTGAAAAGCCCAACGATCGAATTGATGGAAATATGGCCATCCAGGAATATATTTGGTTTCAATGACAACGGGTTTATTTTCTCGAATTTTTCGTATACGAAAACAAAGATAAATATTTTAGTGGGCCATAGCTCACTATTAAATGCCTGCTACAATCTTGCTTAATTCAGGTATTCATATGACGCATTTTTCAAAATACGGCATTCGAGAGTAAGTAGCGGAATAAGTGATCGCATACCCAGTGAATCATTTTCAATGGCGCTCGGCCATGAACCAGAGCTTGTCAGTCAACCAAAGCTCATCAAAATATTTTGAAAATGACGACCTGTAGCTTGAACACAAGAAAACAAGACGGAAGGATGGTCGGAGGAAAAGGCCGACGGGCGGACGGACGCTCAAGCTTAGGTAGGTATAAAAAAGGTAAAAGGTACGTCTACCTTAAGCCGTTCTGAATATCACGTACGCCCGCAGAAACTTAATGTACTCTGTACCCTGTAGAAAAATAGTGCGTGGTATAAACAGGTGAAGAATAATAACATTTTCGAAGAGAAAGTTACTTTTGCTAAATTTTTACCACTTGAGATCAAATATTGGGTGCTGCTCTCATGAAGGTATGTTTCTACATGCAAATTATTCCATTAGTATTAGAGTTATGTTATTTTAAATTGTGTAGGGTACTCAATCGTCAGTCTTGCTCCACTACTTATTGCTTGATTGTGGATTCATATGAATCTTACATTTCCTATTCTAAGAAGCTTCTTGTCTTTGCCTTGCGCTCATACATGGGAGAAAAGCAGCAAAATTTTGCAAACTCTTTACGCTAATAACAGATCCTATCAAAATCAAAGCTTCAGAAAATAGTTGAAAAATTTTGCCTTGTTCTACATATTATCCTAAATACTGTGGCAATTTACCTAATAAGACAAAGGTTAAGTTTTTGCTTTTGGATAAGTTTCCACTATACATAAGTGCTGCATCTATGTATGAACCCGATACGAAAGATTCACGGATGTCGTTCACTATTGTGTTCCGCTCACGTTTACCTATTTACTTGTCTATATATCTGTTGTCTCACATTAAATGAAAGATGAAGACTCTCTTCGAATACTACTCTGAGATTGTAATCAAATAGTAGTGAGATTAAGTCTTCTTCGATTACCGTATTATTATTCATTAGGAGTTGAGTCGAAACAATCTTTTATGTCATTTACGTAAAACTAATCGCTCGAATTGAGGGACATACGATTTTTTGTCCAAATTCCAAGCCAAAGTACAAAATGTTCACTTTTAGCAAAAACTAAAGACATTACCACGAAATTTGACACAAACGTGACTTAGAATATTGTCTGATATTCGTTTAGATAATCCTGCGCGATTTAGACACCAAAGTTTAACTACTTTTCGATGATAACGTTCCACGAAATTTTAAATTTGAAACCGAAAGAGCTGTACTTTGCTTTTCAATTTTCGAAAAACTTAAACACGCCGCAAAGTCACGAAATTTAATGCGCGGCACACGGAGAGGATATCCTAAGTAAATGTGATTGGGGCGCCAAGATATATTGGTCGCATAGATTTAAAATGTCCTGATATGGTCCTTGCTATGATTGTTGTTGCTGCCCTGCTCTCGGGTGTACGAGTATACAGATCGTATGAGCGGATCCCGGCATGATATTTTGTTTTCGAAGTTTACTAGAGTCTCCTCATTGACTTTTCCGCACATATGTTACTCTCCGAGATGGGTAAGTAAAAATTCTGAGATTTTTTAAAATATTTGATTGAAGGCATAAATGTGAAGTCACCTTGAAGTCATGTGATTTTTTTGTTTTAAACTTTAGCACTCAATTAATAACAACCATACGCCCTAGAGGCTGTAGTTACCCAGCAAAAAAAAAATTCAATTAAAACATTTCCAATGCACTCGAAGATCATTTATAATGTAATAAAAATTAGCAGAGAAACAACAAGAAACATATAACACTTGCACCCACTTTTTACAATGTCGGTGATGGTGTGATTATAAATTCTATGTCACCTACTGGCAAACAATAACCCAAACAAGCAATTATCATGCAATGATGACGGCTGTGGTAGTAATAGTAGCAATGTTTATGATTGTGGCTGCGATCGTGGCGGGGCTCGTCAGGTCATAACAGAATCTATGATACTTGTTTACATAATCGCATTGTTTGACACTAAATTGTCACTAATAATTAAATATCCGAAAGGACAAACAAAAAGTCTAAGTTCAGTACACTGGCAGCCTATTTAGGGGGTAAGTTAGTTAATAAGCAGTTCATATAAACATATGTGCGCGCGTTCAGTCTAGAAATTCATGCATGACATCAAGCAGCGTTAGCTATCGACGCTTGCTGAGTTATAAAAATTGATATGCCACCAAAAATATATGAGAAAATGGTCTGTAATTTTATATTAAAATAATAAAGAGTGTTTGATGGCGTTTGTGTGTAGTAGTGTGTAATGTGCAGTGTGTGGTGTGTAGTTTTGCATACACATTTTTGCATGTGTGCAGCACGCAGTGCTCTAAGAGTCAAAATAAATATTATTTGTGGTAGTTGTTTGTTGCCAATATATGGCCTTTTGATGATTATTCAGTACGTTTTCGCTCTGGTTTGGCTAATGGTTGGTATTGATATTGTTGTTTTTGCATTTTTGTCTTAATAGCAGCGTGGCCGGTTAAATGATAGAGCTTCAGCTCGCACATTGGTAGCGCAATCGACCAATTGCAACTACAACATGCCGAGCAATTTATTAATGAGATTGCCAGTTGATTGCAAAAAATTATGTTACATTCGGGCGTTGCCATTTGCTGCGATACCTCAAATACCCGAGAAACAGACACCAATGCTTTCGCATAAAATATTAACACACAATTGCATTGGCATACTATGTCGTGTACAAGTTTATTTTGTTATCATTGGTTACGTGTGTTGGTGGCGGTGGTGGTCGCGGGCAAGCCTTTTTTACCAGCCAGTCAGGCAGCCAGCGGGTGTTAAGCATTTATTGAGCTTATTAGCTCATTTTTAACGGACCATGTTTATTAGATTAAAAGTAAAAAAAATAAGAAAAAAATAAAAAAAGTAAAAAAAAAACACAATAACAACAATTCGCAACATGCCAACAGCTATGCCATGCAGTTTTTCTGCATTCAAAGCCAATAGGCTAGCGCTGGGACAAGCAGGCTTAAAATTGGTAATCAAGCAGTTAATGCGTGTCATAGCAAAGCATTTGTTTTTGTTATTGCTGTTGTTGTTATTGGTTTACTCGATACGAAATGAGCAATAACAATGCCAACAACAAGAAGAACAACAAACAGCACCAGCAACGAAATAGTTAAGCAAGCAAAAAGCCTTTGCCACCTTAAATTAAGTGCCAAATAACACAAACCGATATCTGTTAGATATTTCCAGAGGGATTTCACAAATTATGGTAAAAAGATTTGTCACCACTTATCATCAGTTATTAAGGTTACTCACATAAGCCATAACTTTGCTATTATATTCGCGTACAGGGTCGCACCGAACAGCATTCTAATCTGTTTCGATCTTAAGAGCTCACGCTCCCTAAAGAAAAAAAACAATAACAACAACAACAACAACAACTCTCGTTTAAAATTATCTGAAAGAAATGAAACTCAGCCCCCCCGTTATACTACTCATAAAAATGTCAAAGTATTAATTTTTTACAATATTTATGTATTTATTTTGGCCCCGTTTGACAACAGCATCTATTGTTTAGCTAATTGGTGTGTCATTTGCAGCTACACAAGATGTTGGCCACCAGAATCACATAAATCAATGGGTTGACCGTAAAGCCAAATGAAAAGTCACACCGATAGCAAACTGAATTAAACCGTAGTGTGCACCTCGAAAACAAAAACAAAAAAAAAAAACAAACACCACAATAACAACAAAACAAAGGAATATGTTAACAATTGTATTTAAAAGACAATATTATTGTCGTCGTTGCCGTTATTCACTTTCGTTGATATGCCTGATCTATAATATATACATAAATGCCTGCATATGTGTGAGTGTGTCTAAGATTTTAATCTTAATTTATGCTTTGACATTAAGAGGAGTTAAATGTGGATGTGGCTGCGTGGTAAATTGCTTTGCATAAACCAGTGCGTATGAGTAATAATAAAAAAATTCCTTTGCGCTGAGCAAGAAAGAAATTACGACGACGCGTTGCGAATAAGAAGTAAGTAAATAGTAAAGCGATTGGTTTCGACCGGATCTTTTCTACGACTAAGTTAAAGAATCCATCAAAAAAATTACGCAATTAGATTACGTCATATATGTAATCGTTCATTGACTGACAGGACAAAGGATACAAGGAAAAGTTCTACTCTTCGTCATTTGGATACTAATTTGGCAGATCTGGGTTTTGTAAATTCGCATCCAAAGGTTGTCAAGTAATCAAAGATATGAAAATTTATTGAAAAAAAAGCGAATCATTTATTACTAAAAGGCTTCGGGCCGAAGCGAACTAGCTATCGAAATCCGTTCACTGTCGTCCGTTTAATGAAGAAGTGCAAGTGAAGAATCTCTCTAATCAGCCAACAAACAGTTTTAATTTGATAAAAATTCTTTAAACTTGATTCGAGATCGTATTAAAGAAAATAATTTTAAAACAAGAAGAAAATTATGGGAATCTAAGGTCTAGGGATACGCTTCTTCCGTAAGTCTACCATATATCGTATACTAGATGCTATATTGAAAGTAGGAATACATCCCAGCGAGTTCTCTACATTGAATTATGCAAGCAACGCTTAATTGGAAGCGCGAAAGAGGAGCAAAGTATCACTTTTTTATTAGACGATAACTAAAATAATATTTATATACAATATCCGGAAAGAAAAGTCGTTGCTGAAATATCGAGCAGAGCACCTCGTCAAGGTATAGCTGAAAATATTTGGACCTAACCAATATCTCTTATTACCACTCATCCCAAAGGTGGCTGAATGTACGTAGAAATGGAACAATAATTGATTACATAACACTAGAACATGTTTTGGATTACACTACGTGTATATATTCAGCTTTATTTATACATGTGACGACTTCTCGATCGTGATCGTAAAGGAATTCTTAAACCGATTTATATGACTGATATAACTTGCTGCGACCTAATCTAAATGTAAAAAGTGAAAAGAAACGAACGAAAAACATATACGTTTTTGTGGACAAGATTGTGATTATTTTACTCGTGATTTCACTAAGCGTTCAGAGTGTACACTTTTATCGGTTGTATTGGATGCGTTTTTCAATGACAACCCATTGACCAACTGGGCCGATTTTTGGATTTCAAAGTACAGTACAGGCGATATAACGTATTATTATGAGGTTTTCGAGTCATAATCGTGACTTGAACAGACATGCAGATTAAAGATATTATTAAATAAATTTAATTGATTTCAATTGTTTACGCTTTTCAAACCCTTCTCTAATTAAATTATCTTTGATGCAGTTTAAGTTAGGTGTTCATAGCGAAGCACGCCATGTTGTATATCGTTGTGTTTTTTTTTTTTTTTTTGTTTTTTCTTTCTTTTTTTTTATCTTATGTTATTAGGACGCAATAAGTGTAACCTGCCGCCACCTAAATGGTTTATTCATGTTTATATTCTCATAGGCAAACAAGCGATTATATGAAAAGCATTGACCAAATAGTTTGTTAATTCTTCAATTACAAGACCTTCTTTGTTAAATGCCGTCTTCAAATCATAAAAGTGTTCTTCACCTTTCGTGTACAAACATTTCGATGATGGTTGCTTGATATGATTATAATAATAAAGTCATAATCATCAGCAGACCAGAAAATTGCGTTTTACCCAGAAATCACTTAGGGAAAGGTGCGTTAATTTACAGTTGGCAATGATTTGTAAAAGCTTTGAGACAGAAAATACTTTAAAGTTGTACCTTAAGCGCGCGCACACACACACACACACACACATACACACACCAAGATTTTATATATTAGACCTTTGATGTATTCTCGGAAATTTATATATCTCTGCGTGTAAGAACAGCACACATACGATCTTTTTATACACAATTTAATTATATTTAATAACTTATTAACGTAAAATAATGCAACGCAATGCATTTTAACCCAACGATTTTTACATAAATAAACGTAAACTTTATAAACAACTGAGTCGCTCGTTGCAGGCCTGTTGTTATTGCTATTACTGTTGACGCCGTCATCATAATTATCGCATAAAGATTTTCTTCTTCTTTTTCTTTGCTTTGTTGTTGCTGGTACATTTTGCTGTTTGTTTTTTTTTTTTTTTTTTCTTAACATTGAGTCTATAAATAAAGAGCCGCTTTTCTGTTTAGTTACGGTTATGTAACAACGCGTGTTACTGTTACTGTTGTTGTCGGTGGTGTTTGTAGTGAAAGGTAAACTCCGTTGCGCATGTGCATTTTATGTTGATTATTGCTAGTTGTTTAACAGCCGACAACATCATCAACAACAACAACAACAATAACAACAATCATTCATTTTAAGCTTCACTATACATGTATGTACGTCTATCTATCTATAGCAAATACACATAACCTTCTTATTTGCAATCACTTCCTGCGCAGTTCATTGCGTTGTTACCACTAATGTTATTATTATTATTTAAAAAAAAAAAAACATAAAAAAAAAACAAAGCAAAGCAAAAAAAAGTTGCGGTTGCAATTTTCATTCTGCCAGTTTTAATTAGTGTAAAAGAATTATAAATTATGAAAAGCTCATAAAAAACAACAAACAAATATTTATTCATATTTATGCATAACACATGAATTTTCTATCCGTCTTAATTGTTAGGAATAAAATAGAATAAAAACACAAAACTTGGAAAACAGACTCGAACGAACGAAACATTTATTTTATATTATTAGTTGTACATCGAAAATGCAAAAAAAAAAAAAAATAAATAAAAAAATAAGAGCGCAAACAAGTTTCAATGTCAATGGTCGCGACTGGCTACACCATCCCATTTTATTATCTTACTTTCCAATTCAATTTCTCATTACTTGTGCAGAATGTGTGTGTAACATATTAATAAAGTAAAAAATTTTGTCATTTGTGTATGAAATATTAAACCTACGCATGTCACAATTGAAACCATTATGCTATTTATTCGTTCGTTAACTTGAGAATTCATATCTACCTCGTTCTATTATTTATAATAATATTTGCATGTGCGAAAGATTATTGAAAAAAATTGCATGACATACTTTTCAAAGGCGTTCTTCTTCGCAACCACCTTCATACAACGTCAAGGGTTCTGCAGAGAGCGGAACAAATCATTTCCTAAATGCATTTAAACTTGTTCGATGACTATCCATACTTTCCCTACCCATCAGCGAAGGATGGGTCAAAACGCTTGCAATACCCACAAAGAAGCCTCAAAAGAGCCGCAAAATATATTCTTCATTAGCATCAAGCGCTGAATCGATGTTAGCATGTCCGTCTATCCACTTGTCTGTTTGTCCGCGTAATGTCTGTTGCAGACTTTCTCCTACAAATTGCTTCACGCAGGTTGTTATTGAAAATGGGCCAAATCGATCAGAGGGCTACAGTGTAGTATAAAGCAAGCGACAGTACTTTCGTTTTTAAAGGCAAAAAATGGGTATTTTGCTCGTTACTCATCGTGTGCACGCGTCCATTACTCAAATTTGTCTATTTCATTTTACTATTTAGGTGTTACCTATGGAAGACTCGACCTGCGTCAAACATAATTATCTCATGTATTTGTAGTCAACGTAGAGGGCACAACTTTTAACGCGACAATAATGTAAATATAATTTTTGATATTCAATTACGAAAATAAATGAAGGATTTTAACAAGTGAAGAGAAGTAGGGTATCAGTCTTCGCCGAATGTCATGCTTTTTTAATGTTTGTCTTCCACTCTTGTTGTTCAAACTTAATCGCATTCATTTCGGTAACATCACAGGCTCGTCATCTTTAAGTAAAATTTTACGGATAGAAAATCTCTCGAACATATGTATATATATGTATATGTATTTGATATCACTAAAACGTTCATTATGCTCTTGGTTAATAGTTTTATTATTCTGTGACGGATAATTAGATTTTTGATGATGTCAAGGCTGTTCACATGCTAGTTTTGCTAGGTTTACTTCCATGCCACAAAATTGTCCTATGATTTATCGCTTACTGTGTGTTGTATCGTACGTTTTACAATGCGAAACCCAAAAGCGAGTAACAATAACTACGTCTGCATAGGCAATTTCCCGGAATGGTCTCTAACGGCAACTATGCATAGGTAAAGAAGACCTTTCGTGTTTCAATGGGAACTTTTCAGGTTCGGCAGGCTAGTTCGACTCGAAGAACGCGCTCAAAAAGTAATACTTAATTGGTTTTGCTAAAGTAAACGACAGCAGTATATGGGCGCAACCTGTAACCGTAGCGTTATTAAAGTTCGGCTGTAGGATAATTTCAACCTGGCAGCGAATTAAGAAAAGTCTAACGCATTAATTACATTCACTTACAGATGTTATATGACTTCTCAAACGCATACTCTCCTTTTTCACACCACGCAAACAAACCTAGATCCCATGATCAATGTCAGGATATAGGCACTTTATAAGCTCTCGGAAACTACCAGTTTGTGTTGCAAACGTTTTGAACGAAAGGATCCTTCGGTTAGTGGATGTAAAAGAGGAGTTATTATAGTTAAGAAAAACCATGAATATTGCGCACAGACAGTGTTGTCATCGTTTTTGCGTACATACTGATAAGTAGAAGTACATTCATACAGCATTTAGACAGAGGGAAATCTATTTGCATAAGAAAGGCAATCATAACCTTGGTGCATCCAAATAGGAGCAAATTGAAAAGAGAGAATCTCCTGAACAACTAATTAAATTAAAGTTAATTCGAGAGAAAGAGAAGCGCACATTGGCGTTGAGATTCGGGTAATTGGCAATTATTTCCTTAAGAAATTCAACATTTGCAACATATGTAGCTTGGGTTTTTGTTGTATTTTTGTTGTTTGCATTAAATATACTATTATGAAGCGTTAGCATTCATTCTATTCCAGAGCTTATTTCGCTTATTTAGCAGATGTTGCTTACACTTACCTTCAAACACTTTTTTTCTTTTCTTTTCTTTGTGAAGTAGAAAATGACAGTCTCGAAATTAATTTATATTAAGCTTAATAAAAGTGGACAAATGAAGGAGAAATAAGTGACTTTAAGCCAAGTATGAGATACTTTAACATTTGTTTTTTTTTTTTTCGCTACGCATACCCGGAAGGTTGCACATTGCTTTTCATCAAAAGTACATTCAAAGTACGATAACTTCATCTAAATGCGTACGCTTTTTTCGTGTGTTGGATTAATTAATGAATACAAACAAAATGTTCACTTTTACTGAAAGCACAAGAAAAGAATAAATGAAAAACACAAACAATTTACAGTCAAGTATAGTTATTTGAGTATTTAATATAAGGTTTGCTCTCATTTTCTTATTAGATTTACATGTTTTTGTAATTTGTACAAATATTTATATATAAATGCGAATGTTAAAGCGGCATTAAAAACGATCATTAAAGTGCAGCTTACCCTTCTCCGTTCTCTTTCTCGCCCTCGCCATGGCGGCGTATAAACGTATATTTTTCATTTTTCAATTTTGTCTTTTTTTTTTTAATTTCTTGTTCTACATAAAAATCTTTCCTCAATGTTAAATTTTTTTTTTTTTTTTTTTTTTTTGCATTAAGTATGTTTTGTGTTTTTTTTTTCATGCTTTTTTTAATGTTAAGAAGAAAAAAAAAACACTATTGAATTAATTGCCTCCCTTTCGAAATTTGTCATAACCTTGTGAGTTAATTCATCACGTCAGTAACTAAATTACAACATTAGATACACAAGAAAACGTAAATATCTGCATGTGTGGCTGCATGTGCATGTGTATGTGTGTAGCCCCCTCTATAGAAGTAATTATGTGGTAAATTAGCTGAGTTGAGTTTTTTCAATCTTTTTCTTCTTCTTGGTTTTTTTCATTTTTATTTTATGATGAAAAATTGCAAAAAAATTAATCAAACTGAAGTTTGATATCTTTCGAGCAAGAAGAAGACGACACACAGCCAAGATGAGGAATTCTAACCTTGAACTAATTGAGTGCAGTAACAGATTGTAAACTGAAAAATCATTATTATTGTTAGACAATGATTCAGATTAATCGAACGAACAAAAAAGGCATAATAATAATGAATAAAAAAACAAAACAAAAAAAAAAAAAAAATAAATAAAAAAAAAAAAGAAGTAAATACATTACTAATAGACCTTCGTTTGTCGGGCAGGTGGAAAACAAAAAAACGAAAACGAAAAAGAAAAAAATAAAAAAAGAACGCAACAACACATCAATACCTAAAGGCAAAGTGCAGCATCATTTGTGCTTACATACATAGGCACACGCATACACACACGCTTTAATCAAAACTTAAACGTGAGTTTTTAGTTTTAGTTTTACTTGCACACACACACACACATACACACATACATACATACATACATACATACACACACACACACACACACACACACACGCGCATGCATACTTACCTTTGCTTTTCATTTTACTAGCAAAACTATTGATTGCCTCATAAAATGCGCGAAAATTTTAATTTCATGACCCCTAGAGGTGGTCATGAAGTTTTCAAGCATTAGCATCAGTTCATGAATAATATGTGTGTGTGTGAGTGCATGTGCCTACGTGTATACGCAATCAGTGTTTAATTGATGGCAATTGCTAGCTTATGTGGTGTATTGTTTATGTGTATTTTTGCGTTTTGTTTTTTCTTTTTGCTTTTATGAATTTTTTTTGCGATTTTCATACCTATCACCGAAGGATGAATAGGAGTTAGTTGAAATTTTCATTCCGTTCGTAACGGCTAGTAAAAGACGTGAGGCATATTACATAGTACGGTATATAGAATTAATTACAGTGATATGATAAGTGGACTAAGCGATTTCGATCTAATTCATTCGGCTGTCCATTCGTCTGCTCTGACAAACGATAAAGTTACGAAACTTGAAATCTGATACCCACATCTTTTAATTGCTTCTTAAGCATTAAGATGGAAGATGGACTGAATGCACTGTTCACCAAAATTATCGTTTTAGCCCCACCGGTTTGCCAGTGGACTTTCGTCTTGTGCCTTTTCCAACCTTGATTTTAAAGGTAATGCAAACCACCCAAGAGGAAAAGATGGCATATCACGAGTTCCCTAAGAAACAAAAAGTTGATATCTATTTTTATTCAAACCTTGACAGATATTGACATGAAAACTGCTAAAAATATTTACTTATACGTTTGATGTTAATCGACGGGCCATTAAACTTTGCCCCGAAAATGCGTATAATTTTCAAAGCTATTATTATTATATTTTTCTTTCATATATTGCCACGCTCTTGTGGTGAAGTCGTATTAAGTTTGTGCAGATGTGTATAATATTCAGAAGGTTGGATGAATGGATGGACTTTTTATTCAATCGATCTACTCAGAATCATTTTTTAAACCGATATGAGTATGACATTCCTGTCTCTCTGTCTTTCAAATCACAGTTTTCGCGATACATACATACATACATATATATATATATATCGATGAATTTTGACGTACTGACACGTTTTGCCCTAAGAGCATACCCTATTGAAAGTAAGTTAGATCGGAACATTTTTACGATTATTCTTCGTATAATCGACCATTTTTAAAAAATTCGTCAAACGAATTGTTGTATGTGTGATAGTATTTCCCGAGGTAAATCGGTAAAAATTAGCATCTTGGGACACAAAATGCACTTGAAAATATTAGGTGGGATAGAATTATTTCTTCCAAGCTGCTATCGTATGCACCTCTTTACAAGATATAAATAAGTCTTTGAAAGCAAAAGTAAGTGGATAAGAAACCGTAAGTATGTTGATAAAAAATAATAAGAAGAAATGAATTACAGTAAATTTGGATCATGTCAGCTCATTTTCTTAAATTTTTTTTTCATCATTTTATATAACCGTTTGTTGTTATATTTAATTCCTCAGTTTCGCTTTACTTATCCCACTATAGTGGAGGGTGATTAATGGTCAGCTTTGCCCAACTAAAACGTTTTAATTTTTTTCTTTCCTTTAAATTTTTTCTATTCGTTCGTTAGACTCTTGAAATTTACGTTAATTAACGTAATCGTGTATCATATAATTGACATAACGTGTTGTTGTGGGTTTTTCTATTAATACTTTGGCAAAAAAAAATTAGATATTTTTTTCTTAATTTGCTTTAGCGTAGGAATCCACTGTCATTCAACGCTACTAAAAAGGGCAAGGCAAAGCAGATACGGGTTAAGGCTTTCTATTCGCCTTAGTTTATCTGTCTATCTATCGATACACCTCGATTCCCCCAAGCGAATTACTTTTTAGCTTCTGACGACGGCCTAGGATTACTTTGAAAATTTTGAAGCACAAAATACTGTTCAGAGTTAAGATAAGAAAAAAACGGAGTATATTTTTCACGCCAATTTTAGTCACCTGTCACGTCCTAGCATCTCGTGAATCAGAGCATGGAAATTTAAGCATGCTTTGCTCTTCTAATAGAACATGTTTTGATTATGACTAGCACAACGTGTTGCTTGCAATGTTATCGACGTAAATTTTTATATCCCATAACTTCAATGTTGTTGTACACTTGGATCCATCCAAAAAATGACAGCCAATCTCCTACATGTAATCTGATATGGTCATCGATTTATTAAAATCGATAACCGATAAATTAACATGAGGATTGTTCTTGCTTTTCTGACATGATGGTGCTTGTGTAGTTTTGATTGTTTGCTTTGATGTTTGTCTCATGAAATTTCGTTGAAATGCTGTCAAAATTTATAATTTAGCCAGACAACAGTTAAACGATTTGCAATATTTTTACACCGAAAAAAAAATAATAAAAATTTGGCTAAAATCAATACCGCGGCCGTACCTACCTAGTCTATCGACTATCATTCTATTCTCAGAGACTGAAAATGTATTCGAACATTCCAAGTTATTCGAAGTTATTCATGAATTTTTCACGGCGATCGCTGTCTACGTGCTTGCAAGACTGCAACTCGGTCAAGACGGACAAGTGAAAAGACTTACAGGAATTTGGCTTTTTTGAAAGAAAAGGTTGTTCCGCTCTTTAGCAAATGCGTTTCAATTGCAAAGCGAATGCAAACAAACAAATAAAGAACACCTAACGGGAAATTGCTAAAATTAGAAGATAATGAAGAGCAATTTGAACTACGTATAAGTGATCTGTGTTCGTTTACTTTTTCTCTTGTATCTTGCTAGTTGCTTGAAAACTCTACTTATTTCCCATCCATTTATTTACTTTATACCTGCATATGTGAAACTATCATAAACTATCGTAAAGATAAATAGTTAATTGTGGTTTCGCTAAAGGGCACGAAAACGCTGACATGCAAACGCAATTGAAATTTTAAGTCTTAATGTTACGCAGAGAGATAATCAAATGTGATATTTAAATGCATCTATAAACAAATGCATCCATATGCATACCTATATATCTATCTATGTATATATATATATATATATATATATGCATATTGCGAATAGTATAATATATATGCCATATAGATACGAGTACACAGATGGCTGCATGTCCCATATATATGTTTCGAAAAAACACAAACGATTGCGTAAGGAATGTAAAATTATGGCCAAAATGATTAGCTTCGGAGTTTTATCGCTATGATATACCACAACAAATAACAATAACAACAATAATCAAAGTGGTAGGCAGTCGGACAGCGAGTAGCAGCACTATGACCGGGTAAGCAGCCTTAGTGTCTTAGTGACATGAATAGCAAGCATGAAGCTATGAATGGACTATAACTGCATCACCACTAACCAACAACAGCAGCAGCTGCTGCTGGAGTTTTCTTTTATAAATACATATAAAGAGACAAAGACACACACACATTCACATACACTGCCAAATAACCAATAACTTTTTGGCCATTAGAGGAAAACATGCGTGCATGCTGGCAGTTTGTTTTGCTATTTAAACATTTTCTTTTGCTTTTTATTGTTTGTTTAATTGTCTGCGTGTGCATTTTCAATGTATTTCATTTGAACGAAGAGAGAAATAGAAAAAAAAACAAAAGAAAACACATTTTTGAATGCTGAAGTTATGTTTAAGAATGCATGTGTACGTGTGTCTATATATATATATATATGTATATATGCGTGTATTTTTGCCTAAGTACGCTTATGTTTAAATGTGTGAAAGAACTGGTGTTACGCTGATTTACAATATGAATGTGATAACAGTTATAGCAGTTTAACTAGAAGTCAAAAACACTTAAATAATTTACAAACACACGCGCGCGCGCACACACTCTCGCGGACCTACTACTCTCTTACTCAAATCTATCTATGATATATGTATGCATGTGTGTATGTGTGTGTGTATGTGTGTGTGTGTGTGTGTGCTTGTCTATATACACATACAGGCATATTGAAAATCTTTGCAAGGAGTGGGTCACCAGGAGAAAAAAGAAACGTTAGCAAACTAAATCGAAAAAATAACATCAAAAAAAAAAAAAAAAAACATAGTAAATAACATTTGCATTAAAACGTAACGTTTGTTTACAACTATTGTTAAAACGTAAACATAAATAAAAAGCAACAAAAGCAGCGAACACGAACAAGATGCATGCGAATCAACTACTAATACTACTGCGATACAAAGATGAAATCAAATGAAAATCAGCAAAACCTTCTTTTCTTTAAACAAATATTGAAAAAAATAAATAAATAAATAAATAAATAAAGACTTTGGACCACCTCTTTGTAAGCACCTTGGCATCTTCATTCTGTTCATATAAAGTTTCTGCTTTTCGTCATCATATTATTATTTTCTTTTAATATTCTTTTTATTTTTATGTTTTTTTAAAATTTTTTTGGTAACTTGATATTCATAAATCATCGTTATGTTTGTGTGCTTATGTGTTTCTGTGTGCATCTTTTATTTTCCCCCCTTCGCATTATATTATAGGAACCTTAATGTTGACTTGGTGTCTGTTGTCTTGTTATTGTTGTCGTTGCTGTTTTTTGTTTTTGTTGTTATTGCATTATATGCATTTTTGCGTAATTGTACGCATGCGCCTCATTAATCATTACGTTTAAACAAGATTTTTTACGCGTCTTAAGCGGCAGATAGCTTTTATTGGTTTGTCTGTCCGTTCGTTTGTCCGTCTTGGACATCCATTGAACATTTGTTTATTGCGGGGTGATGTGCTTTTAAGTTTACTGCTTCTCTACTGTTGTTGATGTTGCTTTGCTTTGCTGTCCACTCTTCAAAAGACACGCAATCAAGTAGCGTTTATCTGTTGCTCCTTTATTCATCTGCTTAAATAAGATTGTCGCCCAGAGAGTGCGTGTTTAGGCATATATATATAAATATATATACATGTTACATGTTTGTGTGGCTGTGCGTTTTTTAAGCGTATCTACCTACCGTTGGTTGCTGTTGTTTGCTGCCATTAACATAAGAAAAAACTATTATTTTTATTTCCTTATAGCGTACACTCGGCGCTAGCATATAAAATATTACCAATGCATTGCATAATGACGCATTAGCATGTGGGAGTGGTAGGCTTTTTCGTAAAGGATTATAAATTATGTTCATATGCATGGATGCACATATATATATACACACATACACATACATTTATGTTATGCATACTTATCACTGATAATGAAACGAAAATATTTTATTATATAAAATAAAATTAATTTTATTTTATTTTGAGCGCTTGGCTAAAATCAGCGGCTTAGAAATAAAAATTTTGATAAGAAAAGAAAATAGTTAATGATTTGACGGATTTATCGCATAAGTTGAAATGAATTTGTCCGAAAATATGATATACACTTAATTAAAAGATCTACAGATTTGCAAGAAAATTATCTTAAATTCTAGTCTTATTTATTGTATTAATTTCTTAATAATAAACTACAGGGGATCACGGTCGTGGGGTGGTGGGTCGTATATGAAAGGAAAAAACCAATCATTTTTCAACAAACCCGAAAGTCCATTTAAACGGCAGCAGACTTAATTAAGTACGTGACCTCATGGATGCTAATAGCCTTTGCTGTGGTTTCAGCGTCCGATATTTTCATTAATTTAAATGGGAAATGTTATACAGGTCAGCTTTGGACATTATAGACTTCCGTTCTCTCCAAATCTCTACAATACGTGGCTTTAAAGAATGCAATTGAATAACTGATCGATCGCGTATTAGGTGCGTTTGCATCTTTTCTCTTATATTGCAAATTTTTTCCAAATTAATTAAATTCGTAGAAAAGAAACAGAGTCGGAACGACTAAAACAATGAAAGAAAAATTCATTATCATTCTTCTTCTTTTTATTAACTATCTAAGCTATCTATTTCTTCTACCTTCAATTAATTATCTTAAACATAACCTTTCTTTTCTCTAGATCTGACTTAACCTGATTTCTTATCATCGGTAAAGCATTAACTAACCAGAGTGTACGTACATTAGCTTTTTTCTTTTGGCTTTCATTTTTTAGTTCTTCTTAAATTATTGACCATTAGGTAGAAATATACTGTGACGGGAGTGTAACTAACAGATTCCGGTTTCGGTTTATTAATAAAATAAAATTAACTATGATTAAGCAAGTAATGTGCTGTTCAACTTATTACTAACTGTTCTAAGCTGGTACTCATGGCTTCAAACCTGGCTCTGGCTCTTGTCTGATCTTGTCTGGAAAACTGCAAAACTATTCCATACTCATTGGTTTTGACGGCAAAATGCCTGACAGAAGATGTGTGTGGATAACTTATATATCATAACATTTGAGTGAGAGCAAGTGATGGACTACGTCTTGTTTGGCTTTCTTCTATTTTCAATATTCTTGACCTTCTTCCTATAGGTAGCGTCACCAAAAGCGAAATAACGATTTTACAGTGATGTAAATGAAAAAGATGTACAATTTGTTGCAATATTCGCAAGTAAACGAATAGTACTTTTTCTAATTACCATGCAATTACTTCTATTAATATTGGAACTGAATGTCTTCTCTTCGAAAGTATTGCTATTGCTCCATGGCATGGATTACAATACAAATTTATCTCATAAAATTTGAACAAATAATTACGTTTGTTGTCTACCTTCTAATGTGTCTCGCACTTGAATCGATTGCCTTTTAACTGGTCTTTCGATTCATTGCCTCCACGATGGTTTGATTTACTTGAGAGAATTTCGTCCCCTATTCTTAGTTCCTGAGTATTATCGCATTGAAAAATTTAAAAATTAAAAAAAAAAAAAAAAAAAAAAAAAAAAAAATATTACGTAAAAAAAAAAAAAAAAAAAAACAAACAAAAGTATAAAGAGATTTCATTTCAATTGCTGATCGGTTCGAGTAGTATTTCTAATATTTGTAGTATATTGTAGTATTGTGTAGTATAAATGAAATTGTTGAGCAAAATTTGAATGTGGCCAACCAAACAAACAAGGAAAAACAATAGCAACAATAATAAATGTTAATTGAAGGCTAAATAGAACACAACGCAATGGAAAACAATGCAAGAATAGCAACAACAAGAAGAAAAGAGCAACAAGTGGCATTAGTATAAATGCCACCATCAACCAACGTTAACAACATCCGCAACACATGCCATTAGAGTCAAACAGCAGCAGAAGCAACAGCAACAGCAACAGCAACAGCAACAACAACAGCAACAACAACAGCACCAACAACGTCTCCCATAAAACTTAAATGTTAGAAAAGAAAAACTGGCACGCATTTGAGCAAACAAATAATACGCTTTTAAAGGAAAATGTTATGAAATCATCAGCAACAACAACAATAATAATAGCAGAAAACACAATATATGTGTAAGTATAACAAATGACTTGATATGTGTGCGTGTATATATGTATATATGCGATGTTTAAAATTCTTTAGTTAATTTGAATAAAATGCGTTACGAAACAAGGAAGCAATACAAGTCTAGAAGCAAGAGATGCGTTACCATCTACTCGAACGAATGCTATGGCTTGCATGTATTTTGTTAAACTTGGCGAATAACACTCGATCATTCCGCATAATGAAGCGCCACTTTAAATGCCAAAATGACAACAGTAACAGCAGCAGCAGCAGCAGCAGTAGCAGCAGCACCAACAACAACAACAATAGAAATGAAACACAGCACGAGAATCATAGCTAAGCACAAATGTAAAGCAAACGTCTTCAGAGAACGCATGTAAATTTTATACGTTCTCTACTTTGGTTTATTTGCCGTTTGTTTGTTTATTTTCTTTGTATTAGTTGTTAATATTAAAGCAGATGATGACGATGATGACGATGATGATGGCTCGAGAGCTGCAAAAGAAGTGGAATAAAAGAACCTGAATATAACTGATAAATATGCTAAAGAATAATAAAAAGCATCCACAACAACAACAGCAAAAATATTACAAAACAATCGAGGCACGTGTGGTTTCGAAATATTCAAAAAAGCTCGAACCAGTTAAGAGACCTTTTGACAAGCTTCGCCAGCAATAGACAGCAGCAAGCAGCAAGCAGCCAGCAGCCAGCAGTAAACAGTCAAAGCTCTTACAATAATAGCCAAAACACCAATACCAATGAAGAATTATATTTATTATGAGTTTATTTGTTAGTTCTTTTTGCCTTTCATAACGTAGACAAAAGAAACGTGAAATTATTACTTAACCTTTAAATAACATAAATCTTACGAGCTACCGCTCTTTTCATATTTTTCTCTAACTCTTCTTAATAGATTACGGTCTAAGCGCTACGCAGACAACATCATTTATGTAAATGATTCTTGGTAATCTTGACAACATCTGCAACTTCAGCTAAAAGATGGAAATGCATAGAAAGAATGAAAGCAAGGCCTTAAAGACACACAAAAAAGAAAAAGAGGAAAAAAACTCTACTGTAAAAATTATTCCAACCTTATCTTGTTTTGTTGAAATTAACTAAACGTTTATTTACTCAACACATCATGAGAGAGGAAAAGGAGAATAAAGGAGTAGAAAATAAATATTAAGTTATCTCAAAAAAATGTAAAGGCTTCGGGAGATTAAATACGTTCCTGTGCATTTCCCTCATTCACTTCACACTCCATTGACGTCGTGACGTTTAAATTGAGTTGAAGCTATCTTTAATGTTTAGCTCAATATTTTCTAGACTACCCAACAGAAAAGTAAAAGAGACGTGGTTAAGAAGTAAGACTATATATATATATATATACTATTTATGTATATATATATATATATATATATACGATTTTTTGTGTAAATACTGCACGCATCTCGAACCAACTAAGCAACGAACAACCATCTAAACCAGCCAGCCAACCAACCAACCAACCAGCCAACCAACCAACGAACCAACCAACTAACTAACTAACTAACTAACTAACTAACTAACTAACACACAAACAAACAGACGAATAAACAAACAAATAATCATTTAATGCTAAACCAAAACTGTTATGGTATGTATGTCGGTGTGGGGATTATGTGTTTATCTTAAATTATACGCTAATAAACACTGATTACATATAAATTGTAATATCATTAAAAGCAAGCATGTGTGTGCGTTTGAATATATTATTAATTCGTAGTGGTTGTCATTTATCTCTAACAGTAGTTTAGTTTCATCAGACAATAACAACAACAACAACAACAGCAACAAGTTCTCTTGCAGTTAAATTTATGCAAATCTTTTAAGTCTAAATTAATCTCATTGTTTTAAATCTGTAAACGTTAAGATTTTTCGAAAAAGTTTTTGTTTTTGTTTTTTTTTCTAAATAAAATCCCAAGATTTATAGAAATTAAAGTCATCATGTTTTGGTTACAATAGTTTGAAATAGAAGGAGGGAAGTACATATTAAACACTCGAATTAATTTTCATGCTTTCTTGTTATGGTTTTTTTTTTTTTCTTTTTTTTGTAAGAAATGCTCTTTATTTTTAGTCAGGAGCAAAACAAGAGTTAAAGATCTTATTGTAACCCTGTTATTCTACATTGAAGAATATATATATAATTAAAACGAGCCATATACGCTGGCGAGCCTGAAAAGTGTGTCAGCATATTTCATTCACCAAATAAAATAAAACTTTTTATCAACGAAAATCACTTTCTTGTGTTTACTTTCCATTGCATTTTCCACTCACATGCTATTGAAACATTTCGTCTGAATAGTTTGGCAGAAAAGATCATAAGAAAATTTGCCACGTAAAAGTCAAAGCAAAAAGATGAAAAAGCGAATCATATTTTATAAAAAACAATTCATACAAAGCTCTCATGCAACTACTAGTTACGGCATCGCTATGAACTAGGAATCTGCACCAGCGATAAGAGCAAAGCCGTTTCCCAAGAATATCATGTTATGCCGTCTAAGAACATTTTCGGGGGATTTTTCACGAAATTGATATGGAGAGCAGAGTGTACCTCGGCTTGTACGTGGCAATTAAATCGAAATACTCGGAAACTAGCTTGCGCAACATAACAAATACAACGCTAATCAGATCATGTGTAATTTATCGTTAGCCATCTGCTGTAATTTGAGAAAAGTGGCAATCTTCGGTGCTATTGTGCTTCGGTCTCAATAAAATTTCCCGATATGTAACTTGATAAATGTAAATTGGTAGAAGTTTGACAGTTGGATTAGGAATTTTGAAATATGAAGAACCGCCAAAAGTTATTTTCACTCCCGATCTTATCTACGATGATATCGTATATATCCATCACTAAGTAGTATAATATTGTTACGGAAATCCCAAATCCAGTTTTCCCAAGTAATACATTCCCTAGTGCATATTCACGGCGCGTTATGCAACTGCCGGCCGACGAAAAAGATTAGCAGAAAAACAGACCACGAAAAACCCGGGTGCACATGCGCGGCGCATCATACAGCTGCCGGCCGAGGAAAACGATTAGCAGAAAAGCAGGTTAACGGATTAAAAATGAAGCCATGAAGTTCGGTATTAGTAACATGCTTGTAAAAATGTATATAGGTAGACTATTTGCGGAAGGTAGACTTAGTCGTACGAGAACATTTGAGTCGAAAATGAAGACTAAAGTTGAGAAGTCGAGAGTATTGCCAAAGTAAAATATAAATAATCGCACCCTTAAAGAAATTAATTGTAAATAAAGAAACTTGGAGTTAAAAGAATTCTGAAGTGCATTTCTCTTGAAAATAATATCCACGATCTAGTGATACGGACCGTATCGAGATTAGTGGAAATTTGTAACAATATATTATTAATGAAATTATTTTCATAAATTTCTAAATTTTTTCACTTCCTTGGTCGATCTGATCGAAGCAATTAAGCATTGAAGAATAATTTCGAGTTGATTTCTTCAATATTTGCAAGATTTCGAACTTAAGCGATTTGCAGATAGCTTTGGCATAGCTTAGGTGTAAAATAGCTTAAAATTACTAATGTTTTGTACTTTTGTACTTTACACCTAATTCTAATTTTACACGATGGAAACGGTCCCGAAAAATTCGTATAAAAAAAGATATTTTGGGCTAAATGGAAAAATGGTAAATTGGTTTCAGATCGAAAAAAGCAACTTTGTGTGGTTCTTATCCGTTATGATTCACTGACTATATTATAAAAAATTAAATATATTTGAAAAAATAAAATAATAATAATTAAAATTCACTAATACAAAGAAAGTAAAAATAAGATAAACGCGGACGTTTGCGTAAGACAACAATATCACTGCCAGCAAAACCAAAGCAAATTCCGTAAACGATACATTACGTCTTTACTAGTTCGGGAGATCCCACTCATTTGGGCGTACAATCGACGTAATGTAACTGAATCATGGACAATATATAGAGCGACGAGTGAGAATGAAAACGTTCATAGAATATTGAAAGTCGAGTTAAACCAAAACAATTCGTGTAAAAAGAGATTTTTTTTTCGTGCAAACAACAGTTCGTTTAAGGAAAGAAGAATTAAGTGGCTATGTCAGAATTGTTATGCCCTCTCAACCCCTCGAAAGAAAGACAATAATTTCAAAAACAATACTAATTAAATTGCTTGGCCCTCTTAAGATCCATAATTCATATTTTTTACTTTCTTCACTACTTTGTTCACCATTGCAATTACAGTCACTCAAGTGGTATGTTCGATCTCGATAAGTGCTCTCATTTTCGCCGACTTATTACTATTATTGATACCCGGCTTGACGTACTAATGTTATCATCGAAAGCAAGCAAACAAAAAATTTATTAATTTATGTTGATTTTCATAAAAAATATTTTGTTTAGCATCACTATTACAGAAAAGAATCTTAAGACATTTTTATTATCTATATTTTAAAAAGATTTAATTATCTTAAAACAGCAAGAAAAGAAAAAAAAAATTTCATTTGCTATTAACGTAAATATCGTTAAACAGCAATGCAAACTTGAATCGGTTGTCAGTGTCTTGCTTCGGACTCATCTAAGAATTGCGCATGAATTTTGTTTGGCGAAAAGTGTAAAAGACAACATTCTTCTATGCTACTGGCTCCGAAGAAACCAAATGTGAAAACCTTTAATTATCCTTTCTATTTTTCGCACCACTATAACAACGCGAAGCAACAATGACTATACTATAAATAAAAGCAACAACAACTATATGAAAAAATTTAATTGAAACTAATATAACAAGATTTCATAGAGTTTAACACGAATCTCTTGATTTCACTAATGCAAAATCGAAGGATATAAGTGAACACATTCGTCGAGATCTCATCCCATCTCCCTCCTTGTAGTATCAACTCTTGGGTCAACTTCAACGTCTACCGTAAGTTATTGATGAAGTAGCATATCAAAGATATCCGATTTCCGTCATTCATTACGAATATGCGACATTAAGTAGACGTGAAGATCCTCCGCTGTTGGAAATATGACAGAAATCGACGAACAAGGCCTCATCACCTCATCAAAGAAATAGTCCTTCCTGAAGAGAATAATTGATAAGCTTGCGCATAGGTCATTGTAACGCTTCTAAAAAGCATTGAGCATTCAGTGCAGTGAGCGTAAATCCATATAATCCTCTTAATTCAGGCTTAATACTTTTTAGATAATTTGATTAATAAATAAAATCGAGTAGGAAATCTAGCAAAACGCTTAACACAAAGCTGAATACAACCAGCGATGCAGTTTATTGTTCTCACTCTTATACTCGATATCGAGTAACTATTTTTGATTATTAATGGAACTCAAAGTAACGAAAACTTTTGTTTTATTGCGTGTAAGCGGTAACTTGTTAATCGATAATGTGTTTTAGCAAAATCAAATCGAAATGATCGACAATGATTTCAATTCGATATTGAGCGGTTACTAACATAGTGATAACATTAATATGCCGCGGACTCAAAGAACCTCAAAGAAAAGAAAAATATTTGTTATACAACAATAAAACATGTTAAAAACAGCAACGACACAACAACTGTATTTAATTAAATATAACGTCAAAATTAAATACAATATGCGCAACGCCCAAAAACAACAATAAAAACAAAAGAAATAACAACAGCTTTCATACCTGTGTTGCTGCTGGTGTTGCTGGTGCTGCTGTTGCTGCTGCTGCTGTTGTACAGTGGTAGTGATAGTGGTTGGTGGTCATATAATATAAGAATGAATGCAGCAGTAAAAATAACGCAGCTGTGGTCAACACAGAAAATGGAAGAAAAAGAAAATAAGACAAAAAAGAAAACAAAAAAAACAAAAAAACAAATGACCGACACCAACTTAACGGCTATTGTTGCGGGCCGGTTGACTGAATGACTGGCTGACTGGCAAGGTAAAGCAGGCAATCAGAGGCAGAGGCAGAGGCAGGCGGTGCAAAGCGGAGATACAAACAGTCAACAACAAGTGTTAGATGCTGTTTATGTTTAAAATATAATTTGTTAAAGTAGAGTGGAAACAATTCTTTTTTTTTTTGTTTTTTTTTTTTTTTTTTTTTTTTCTTAACAACAACACACGTTTAGATAATAAATAAGTTTTTAAACCAACACACAGAGAGTTAAAAATGCAGTGTATTTAACCTCAAACAATAGAATTCTTGAGTAAAAGTGAATGTTTTTTATATCATTTTGTAAAAGTAAATTAAGAAAAATTATGAGCTTTATACTGAAATTCATTATTTATATTTATGTTTGAAGTTTTTTAAGAATGGCTTGAAAAGTCTTAAACTTAAACGGTTCTTATTAATAAATGGTCTTAACAAAAGCGGGAACGAAAATAAATAAATCAATTGAAATTCCAATCAAATTTAATTCAATTTTTCGTTCGCTTATTTATTTTTTTTATTTATTTATTTTCTTAGCACATTTTGCAAACTTTACATAATTTATCATCAAATTTAACACTTCATTAATTGTAAACTGTTTCACTATTTTTCACTATAATTGTCATAAAATGTTTAGAGAGAATTGAAAAACTGGTTCCGTCCGTTTCGTTTATATGAAAAATTTATTAAAAAGGACGTACGTCCTTCCTTTCGTTTCTTTGTTTTTTCTTATGATTTTACATTTTATGATTAAATCAAATCGTTAAGATAACGCGTAGAAATGTTGCATTAAAAAATGTTTAGCTAATTAATTACATTTTCAATAACAGCAACAATGTGACATAAGAAACATAAGAAACATAAAAATTATATTTTAACCGAACAATTATGCAAATATTAAAAGTAACTTAGGCAAACGCAGAAGCGTCGTATACCGGGAAAGAACATTTTCATATACTAAACATTCGTATAAAGAAAGTGGATATCACTTTTTCACATCAAAGAATATTTCATTTGTCACGCTAACGAATGTTGTGCGGGTGATATTGTGCTCATCGCAAGCACATCTTTTGATTTTAATGTGATTTATGGAGAACGAATATGGCAGCTATTCGAAGGATAATCAGTTAATCGCATAGTTAATGCGTTGACTAATAGTTAGTTGCGTTCTAGTAGATTATCACGCCGGTCCACGAAAAATGTAACAGCGACTCGGCAAGCTTTCGGTAAGCGGATGTAAATGAAAATGCTGTTGATTTAAAGTATACTTGTCATGTGGAATAATAATCATCTAAGAATCAATCTACCATCAGTTTTGATAGACATATCCTAGATGGAAGTAAGCTATACGGATTACCCGCACGTTACTCAATCCAAAAATCATGGGATAACTATCGAGAAATCTATATGATTTTTAAAAAGCATCAACTCTCAAATAAAATGTATCAAAATTCCATGCCTTTCCGACCATCCGACGTCACTTTACACGTTATAGTTGGAAACACAGTGGCAACAGCTACATGTCATCCCACAAACTTATTGAGTATTCCTTTATGTGCAAACATATAAAACGCATTCGTAGAAGGGAAATGGTAATAGATTCGTGTAGCCAAACCGCTTAATTCGGAAAAGTATATTGCCGATCTAGGGAGTTCGCGTATATCTTAGAGTAAAACTAAAAGTATTAGTGAAATGATTCCAAACGCTACACGGGTAGTTGGATACAAAGCGGAGTATTACTTGCTAAATAAATAATCCTCTGCACGAACTAATCGAATAAAATAAAATAAATCGATAAAAAAGTGTAGGCAGACGTTGTTCTGAAAGTAATTTTGATCGAGGAAGCTCCCTTAGTAATCAAGCACGACATCATCGATGTGTGGCTTGAAAAGAAAAGTAAAAAGTGAAGGTTTTATTTGAAAATTGGATTCGCCTGAGGGACCGAGTAGGTAGAGGATCCCGACTAATAACTCAACAGTCGTGAGTTTAAATCTCAAGTGAGGTAGCGCTTTCAATAAAGCCGATATGTTAATCTTAGATGCTAGTGTTTTAAGACTCCAGTCTTAGCATTTATTTTCCTGGCTAAATTGATTATCGTCATAATAACAAATAGTGTTTGAGAATTGAATCAAATTTTTTTTTTTTTAGAATACGTCTTGGATCTTGTCATTATTTTAGAAAGAAGAATATACATAAAGTTGATTTACATGAATTCATAAAGACTTGAAGAAGAGACGCAAACGTAGCTGGCTTAAGAGGAAAAGTAACTAAACCTTGAACGAAAAGGGACTGCGTATTGATGGGTGGAAATCAAGAGAAAATTTTCGAGCTCTAATAATAAGATTATTGCAGAACCCTCTCTTGCCAAGATCTAAAGTTTGAAGTGAGGAGTAGTGCTTTCGTTACAAAATGAAAAGTAAACCTACGTTATATGAAAAGGATAAAAACTTAACTTCTGTTCACAATCTAGGGGAGCAACTTATGCTGAATTAATTTCAAGTTTTTTTACAAAATTCAAAAGCAATTGCTTGCAAATATTGCATAGCTTTAAATACTGCTCGCCTTGTTTTCTCCTAATTGATCTCGCAAATGAGCAGGGAATTTATTCAGCAAAAAACAATCAAAATAGTATCCAGCGCATTAGAAATTGGAAAGAATAAATGACGAAGCGTTTCACTTTTCAATCATTTCGTGTTGATCGTTTTCTACGTCCCTGTCATTAGTTTTATACGACTTTGAAACAGGTGGCAGTTACTTAAGTGTTTTTGTTTCTTTGTAAAACACTAGCGGGCCATTAATCTGGATTGAGTTTGTTATGACCACCGACTTGCTATTAAATATCATATATTTTGCTTAACTGGTTTAATAAAAAAAAAAATAATATAAATTTCTTGATAGTTTTTTCTTTCGTTATTTTATTTTTTAACTAAAAAGTTCGAGTTTTTTTTTTGCTTTTTAGAAAGACTGCAACGTTTATTAATAATTTGATTATCAAAGTGTTGCAAATAGTTAAAGTTACATAAAAATAATATTTTTGCCAAATAAAAGATATACAAAAATGCGGAGTGAATCCTCGACGCTAGCTACAATAAATAAAATGAACAAAGTTCATTAAGTTCGCCTTATTGCATTAATCTCATTACAAATATATTTCGTACACAGCTATGTTTAATTAAATAAATTACGGTCACTTAAATTATGATAGCATTCCAAATATCTTGCAAGTTTTTTTTCTTTCTTCCTTTTCACCACGGTTTACTAAGCATTTCATCCATAAGTTAAAATATTTAACGCAATCACCCACTTGTGCTTGCCGAATAGAGGAAGCTAATAAAAGAGCAAAATCTCTAAATAAAGTCTTTTTACTAAGATAAACGAATCGAAAACGCGGACCACCAACACAATTTTTCTTTCACCGATCTATCCAGTTCATCAAATAAACACTTGTCTTAATTCTGCATAGCATTAAAAAGCACGTAAGCAAGTCTTAATCTCGCTTTGGGACGAATCTTAAATACCTTCGCTGTCATATGATGAAAACAAAAATAAATAAATAAAGAAAATGCACTTTACATATATAAATCGGTCGATTTTCCGTTAATTGTGATCGCAAAGACGCAAAGGAGAAATTTCCAGGTCAAATTTACACAAAGCTTTGGACATCTGCTATAGTTGAAAGGGGAGAAAATCTATTCACAGTTAATCCATTTTTCCAAATGCCGTGAAGCCGTTTAATTATATCATAATCGCATACTTTAGTGCCGAGCATGATAAATGTAATTGCTACCTGTAGTGGTTTTTCCTGTCGTTCGAAATTTTTCTCCTATCAAGTCAAGCGTACACAAATACTAGTCTTTCTTCTACCCGTTGGGCTTAAACGTGTAAAAACCACACCCAGGTCATATATAGAAAAAAAAAAAAAAAAAAAAAATAAATAAATAAATAAACAAATAAAAAATATCGAGTTTCAGTTTTTTTTTATCTTGAACATGGCCAAGCTTTGCGAATACCAAGGGAGGCCGGGAACTGAATGAATGAATGAATTATACTCTAATGTTACAAGCGAAGTGGCGAACTTAAGCTATTTTGAAAATGCGCACAACAATTGCAAAGAGATGCTAACAACTTGAAACGAGAATCAATGTTAGAAATGTATGCTTGCGTGGGATTTATAAACGAGATTATGCCAAAAGGTAAAATTTAAGCGAAAAAAAAGTTATAACCAATTCGTGGACATTAACGGCTCAAGATGAAAGTCTATTTGAAATTGATTAATCTTTCTGTTTTGTGCAGAAAGTATAAAAAGAAAGTTTCATCACCATATTCTAACTAACAAGATTGTCTATAAATCGTCTAAATTGTTAAGAGATACCAAGATTTGAAAACTAGTTTTCAAAAACGCTGCTATTAAGAAAGTCAATCAAGCCACAAAACAACTTCAAGATCTCTTTGCTTTTTTTTACATGTATATACATATGCACATATATATATATATATATATATATATATATATATATAGAAACTCTCCCACGGTTGTTGTTTACTTCTTTCGAATACAGTGAACAAATAACACGCTTCCTTTCCAATAAACAAATGAGGAAAAATGTAATCAAGAAATGAAACAACGATTTATGTTGAGAAGATACGGGATTCTGGCGAGAAACGTTTCCTATTCTTCTGGATAGACAATCTATAATACATTTTTACGATATATACGGTGTCGTTCATGATCTCGGAGCACAAGTTTTGAATTTAAGAGGATTTGCATTGCAATGGGAATTGAAATCCTTATCTATAGGGATTTTCCCAAAAACGTTAGCTCAACAAGTTCAAGTTATTGAGTATGGTATCGAAACGAGAGCGATAGACCATCACTTCAGCAAAGTTTTGAATTGATTCTAATACCAAACTGAGAGCATTTTAATCTAGAGCGTTGCTCGCCGCTATGTTTATGCACAATTTTGATAAATTGAAAGCTTTGCTGATAGTTTCACAGAAGTACGAAATCATCTGCATAATTGACTTGAACAGAATGCTTGTGTGATTGAAAAGGTTTTGGTAAGCAAATATTTTTATATCCACTACCGAAAATTGATTTAACTTAGATTTGCTATTCCATTCGCAAAGTTCAGAAATATTCATGACTTCATGCGCACATATTCGGTCGCAGGTTTCTGCAGAGACTTAAACAAGTGATACGTTGATCGGGTCATATGATAGACGTATAAAAATTTGCCCAAAAAGCTTTCTATCAATTTTTGCTGAATCGAATGTGTGTGGCGTGACAATGCTCTGTGCAAAGACGGCACCTATTCTATTGACCAAAACTCGACTGTTTAGCCTAATTGCTGCTTCAGTTGCATTAGCTATTAATGGGGAATTAATCATTTGTCCAATTTGGGGTAAGTTGCGATGCTTAATTCCTTTCCAATCCCATCAAACACCGCGCCATTGACGGACATACAAATTAAAAATGAATTGAATTGCCTATCACCACGCCCCCAATTCAAGATTCATAGTAAGCATGAATAAATCAAAATGATTGAAACAATTTTCAAGGCCAGAAGAGGAACAATATGCTCGCAGACACGTCCCTAACAAAAAGATTATTTCAAATTTTTTACATATTAGTTTAAAGTGCTGACTGCCGAAAGCGCGCCTCAAATCTAACTATAACGTTTTAGTTATTCCATAATGAATTTATTGTATTTCCACTGTGCGATCTCCTATAATAAGCGAGGTAACAAAACTCGTCTTCATTAAAATCACGGGCATATGCAAAGTAAATCTGGTAAATCTTTTCAACAAATACATCGCCATGAGCTTGTGTCTTAGCCTTCATTTAAATGCCAGATGCATTAACGAATTAAGTGCGTGAAAAGAAAACGTACCTCATTGTATAGGAAATGAAGGAAGTCTTTAGCCGAAGCTCTATAACATCAGAAATAACAGTTAAATAACGATTTGTATAGAATTTATACAGGTATAGTCAGCCAGGCAAAGTCATAAAATTGGTAAGGAAACGAGTTAAGTTGAGTAAAGGAGAAGAGCATTGATGTTAAGAGTTTTTGAATTTACGCACGCGTACAACTGCTCGACTATCCATACACTGTGTTTATAGCTAAATGCGATCAACCGACCTTAGTAATTAGAGAGAGAGAGAGAGAGAGAGAGAGAGAGAGAGAGAGAGAGATAGAAAGAGAGAAAGAAAGAAAGTCCACCGTTAGACGTTAACAATGCGGCCATAAAACAAATGTTGAACAAAGGCTATTGCGTATGATGAACTGCCGTATGTATGTACGTCTTTCGCATAGAAGAAATAAAATTTGCTTCTCTCTCTGGACTCCTCTTGCTTTCTTTCGATCATTATAATTCCACTTTTATTATAGGTATAAGTGGGCTTTCTTTATAGTTCTTTTACACACAGTTGCTCTAATTCATATTTGATGTCTTACAATGTGGTAACATAATTGTCTTAATTCATGATCACTACGTTTATTTTGATGGCCTATGAAGCACTTACACACCTGTACACATATACGCGTGTACATCTACATATGCATATGCATATACATGTACATGTATGTAGAGCATATAATGGTTTAATGTTTAGGTAGAGTGTGTGTATATGCAGAGCAGCAAACAGTAGCTATTGAATGTAAATGGCTTTATGAATAACTCATACACTGGCATTACATGCACAATGAGACGCAACAACAGCAAATGTATGCTAAATGTAATTTTTTGTTCTTCATTTATTGACCATTGAAGTAAATTATTAGTTAAGCAAGAGGAAAAACAAAACAAAAAATAAATAAATAAATAAACCACAATATCATAAGCATCTGGAAAATTATGATGAAAGTAATTTTCTGCTTCAGCAGCTAATACAAGCGCACTTATGCATACACATTGGCAAGCACTTGCACACACACACACATGCACGAATACATACAAAATTAAAACAAAAAAAAAAAATGAGCAGGAAGTTCCGCAGCTTTTTTCCTTGAATAACAAACACACTTGCAGATGACTGTGTGTAGACCTCGAACGATGTATAATGACGGTTTTTTTTCATATAATCTTTTAAGCTGTTCTTTGATTTATATGTGGTTGATGTAATTTTTTGTTATTTTAGCAAAAGAAAAAGATTGAAAAAAAGTTTTATTGAATTTGAAATTAATTTACAACACATGTCAATATTTTTTTTCTCTCCCAGAGTTTTTATGTCTTGTTTTTCTTTTTCCTCTCTGAGGCTGTTTCTATGTTTAAATTACTGTTTGATAATAGTGGAGCATTGGTATTGAAATAAAAAGGAATTGATTTGTTTTTATGGGTAAATGGATTTTTAATTGAAAATTTTTTTTACAGTAAATGCAAAGACTGCAAAGAATGGTTTATATCCACTAAACTATAATTTAGCTGAGCAGTTGTGCTAACCTCATCAGTGTATCATTGGCTTGTTGGGCGATTACTTGCAGCCGTTGTGGCATAAGTTGTCTGCCCCGTCTAGAGACGAAGCTAATAAGTTAATAAGACATTTTTTAATGATCATATTGTTGCCGATGAGCTTAGGTCGCGCAAATTGCTTTAATCATAAGCGAAAACGACAACCCAAGGAACGGAGAATGAAGAGCTAGCAAGAAAAAATTCCTCAATTAAAGTGTATGTCCAAATATTTGTACCGATGTCTTGGTCATATCGATTGCCTTTTCTCTTCCATGTGAATAGTTTCAGGTCAGACCCTCTCAATGCCGTCAAGAATCGATCATAAAACCCTTAAGATGGAAATCCTTTAAAAAGTATATTATTAGTTAGTCGACGATAAAATGCCGCTGCACTGATAGCCTTCTCTCTCTCTGTATTTAAACCAAATAACCGTTTAAAAGATTTTTAGAATAACACACTTATTATGTTCGGTTGATTGGCAAGAACTAGAGGTATCGTGTAGCTCGAGAATGCCATTAGAATAGGTAGAGTGTTTTCTTATTACACCTACTCAATGCAAAGTGAAGGCGTACCAAACTGTGTTGGCGACCTTCTAAACTCAATAAAAAGTGATAGGAATGAGGCGAAAATTCATTGAATAAAATATCATTTATATACCAACGAACATAAATACAATGCCGTATGAAAAGTAAGTTGTTTTAAAGACAAGCGTTATGAATGCTCAAAATAACTTAATACTTAGTGACTTCGTTTATACTAAAATATAATTTTAAATTAAAATAATAAGCGACAATTACTCGCAGAGATTTATTTAATGCTGTTCAGGGATTTCTAATCTTTTATGACTATGCGTTGTAAAGTAATTGTATCTGTATATCTTATATATATATACACATATATATATCTTATCTTATATATCTAATGTATGTGTGCGTGTGTGTGTGTGTGTATTCGTGTTTATGTGTTGTGACCAATAAATTTATACAATTAAAAACAAATTAAATTGAAAAAGCGCAACTTACCTCTTATGGCTTTAATTATAACGGGACAAAAAAAATTAAGAAAAAAAATAAAAATAATAATAATAATAATAATAATAATAATAAAAATTGAAAATAAATAAATAAAAAAATGCTCCCAAAAGATTTTTATCAAATTTTATGGCAAACATTTAAAGAAAATTTAGCTGTCAATAAAGAGACAAAAAACTATATTAAAGCAAATTTTTGCTCTAAAGCTCTAAAAAATTGTAATAAAAATAAAAAAAAGACACAGCAACAACAAGCATACAAAAATCGTAAGCAAAAACAACAAAAAAAATATACATACATATATATACATACATATATATATATACATATATATATATATATATATATATATATATATAAATAAATAAACCTGGAAAATAAAAATGAAAATAACTTTAGCCTTTAGCCTTACAAGCCAACACATGATGTTAAAGCGATTAGTCAGACGAAGAGAAAAAGGAAAAACAAAATAAAAATAGAAAAGAAAAAAAAAAAAAAGTAAAAACAGAAAAAACAACGAACAAAAAACTATAACAATTTCAATTGTGTGTACAATTTTCATTGATATTCATTTACACACTCAAGACGCCAGCAACAGCACTATAACAACAAACAGCTATGGTTCAAGTGAACAATTGTCGGCTTACATGAATGGAGAGTGAGATACATACACACATGAACACATGCATAAATGCACAAACATACGCACACAGGCATGCATGCGAACACAAACTGAGGCACAGACACCAACACATTAGCTTAGGGTTATAAAATTGCTTAAAAGCCGCAAAAATCGGGTTTTATTATTAATTCATTTGCATTTTCATTTGTCTAACCATTCAGCTGGCTTGAGTGGTTGACTGGCTGCCTATGCTGTGCCTTAGTTCGATTTCGCTAAGGCCCTAGATAGATCATATGATATTATTTAGCCCGTTTAAAGTAAAAGAAATTTTTTTTTTTTTTTTTTTTTTCAAAAAAAAAAAAAACAACAACACAACAATGAACACATGCGTATTTTAGAATAAAAAAAAAAAATGGGAGAAAAATCAGTCAAATTACATTTAGTTTAAACCGAATATATCTTGCACTAACTCTATCTATATACGTTTTGAAAGCAAACCTATATACATATATATACATACATACATACATACATACATATGTAAATCATTTGAAAGCATTCCTATCTTACTGGATGCTAAGAAGTGATTTGAAAGAGTATCATTCATAGGTAAAGAGTCTTCTCCCAAGCAGTGTCGGATTAATTGTCTGTTGCAAATCCCTTTCACGGTTCAACATTTTAACTGGAGAACTTCATACATTTTAGCAACATTTGCATGCTAAACCACATACTAAACTACGTATGGACATCGTCCTCATCGTCAAATTAATTCTAGTAAAGAGATGCTACTTTCGATTTAATGCCTTTCTTAATAAGTTAAAGTTAACTGACACGTCTGGCCCGATCAGTAATTCAAAGCCTTATTATATAGTAGAAGTACTAGAATTTATATTTAGTAAAACCCGGCTATAACAATGAATAACGATTACGTTATGCCATCTTTTGTTACCCATTGGAAATGTAAATTATTCAAGGCAACGCCTACTACGGGTATATGTATATAATATATATAAATATATTATATGGAGCAAAACCTCTTCAATCTGATCAGGTAATGTATCGAATGATGCATAGCACACCGCACGCTTCAGGGCCACCGTAGTTTTCAATCTTTACTGCAGACATTTAACAGACATTGGATCGCTGAAGTTATTCAAGTTGAACATGTATTTACCTGTAATACTTGGGTAGTGACTTTATTAAAGGCCCGACTCGCCTTTGCTACTTTCTCACTTCTTAAAAATGAAGAAATTTCACAGCATGTTTTTTTTTCACATATCGATGCGTTAACTGGTAGCTTGGTCAGGTCATAGATGCCTTAAATGTTTATATAAATCCGAAGACAAATATTAAATCGACATATTTTGCAGACCGTAAGAAAATGTGTGGACCTTGCTATATATATAATCGAAGGTTAACTTCTACTTCCCTGTTACTAATGATTACAGTTTAAACTTTGATTATATTCTTGTTCGTTTTCACAGTGCTTGCTGAAGACGATTAATTATGGATTTTCAGAACGTTAACGACTTTAAAAGAAACAACTAAGAAAGTTATATTCGGTTATGACCGAAACATTTATACCAATCACCATTAACCTAAAAACAATGAAAAGAAGGGAGAAGAATTTTCATACTCTACAATATTGGGTAGGCGTTGGCAACTTTTCCCGCTTTTGTTCAGGTATCACAGCACCTCCATAGAATAAACTTTGAAATTTCTCCGGCAGTTTATGAGTAGTGAGGAAAAAACGCATTTTTTATTCCTTTCGGAAAACAGAGGTGTTCCCAGTTTATTTGATAGGCGTGTCGTTTGATCGATTTGGCCTATCTTCAATACCAACCGGCATGCAAGAACTGCCTATGTTTTTGCCAACTTTGAAGATGATGGCTTCATTTTTATGATCAAGAGCCTATCTATAAGAGACGTCACACAAGTGGACAGGCGGATATGCTTAAACCGACTGGAGAATCGGATACTGATGCGGAATATATATGTGTTGTGGAGTCTCGGAAGCTTCCTTCTGGCCATTGCATATAAAATGAATATATGCCATATATCCGCCATCCTTCGGTGATGAGGTGTTTCTAGGCGTCCTTGAGCTAATCGAGTCTTCCGATATTGCTATAAAAATATATACTAAAATGATTTAAAATAACTGTTTAGCGAATCAGTTTTATTTTATCAACGGTAGCGGCTACTTCGCTTAGTAACAACAAGACGTGGATGATCGCTTGCTTAAATTCGATTCAAACTCTTATTCGTTTTTCGATGCTGAAAAAATAAACTAAAGTTGAATTTTCGATTGTGGTTTAACCTCCGACACAGTACAGTTAGCAACTCGGTTGTCTACTCGTTATGATCGTATAAGACGATCAATTGCAATAAACATTTTTGTCAAATACCACGAGATACTTCAACGATTGCCACAGTTTGCTTTGCAAAAAAACTTTAGTGCTTTCCGGTGGTTGCGTTAATTTTTCTACTTTGCTGAGCATGTTTGCGAGGGAATTTGAAGAATTTCCAAATTCGATTCATAAAATTCATTTGATAGCTTAAAACAAATTATTGCTTCCTATATGAACCCCTGCTGCTATCTTGAGGGAGAGAATGCTCAGAAAGGAATTAAAGCAAGGAACGAATGGATGAAAAGCATTGTATGTTAAGCAAAAATACAGTGACTGTGCAATCGCAGTTGAACAGAGATTTTCGTGATGCTGAGAATAGGATGGCAGCAAGATTAGTGATGAGCATGAAACTTTTTCGAATCTTTCAGGGTGAATCCAAATCCCTTTCCAAATTCGGCAATAAAACGCTAAGCGATTTTGGAATCTTTAATAGCAACTTTACCGAATGACAAACGTTTTGGTGAGTTTACGCCATGTGTTATAATTTAATAAGTAAGCGAACAAGTGCACTGATCAGAAAACACTTTATGTACTTCTATGTACGAGCATGCAATGGCACAATGGGCGGATAAAGTGAATATGCCTTCAATTTAGGCTACAAAGAAAACATGAATAAAAATTTCGCAGTTGTATTAAATATCTTCGATGTGTTCCCCCGTTTGTTACTGCGTCTGTTAAACTAACTGGTTGTTCGTATTGTTGTTGTTGTTGTTTTTCTTGTAAGTGTTGCTTTGATTTATTTCCCAACGGTGGCCATTTGCAATTCTTTTTTTCTTTTCCACTGTTTTGCCAAAGAATTGATTTCACTGTTTACCTTGCACAATATAACTGTGCTTGCATAGTCTTATTGTTTTCCATACAAATTGTAATTCTCCCTTAGGTTTTTTGTCACCGTCGCTAGAGCCTTATCATACACACACACACACACACACACACACACACACACACGCATACATGTATCTTTGCAAATCAGGTTAACTTTATGATTGTTGCCATTTTTTTTTTTTTTTGCGCTTTTGACTTCAACGAACAATTCGCAAGTGCGTGCATTATGTCAATTTCTATTCGACTCAATTGCTGGAAAAAGAAAACCAAATCTCCTCTAAAGTCAATATTGTGGCGTTTGTACTTAACGATTTGCTTTAAATATGTTTTCGTGTGTATCGTTTTCGTTCGTTTTTAGGCCATAAATTTGTTATTTTGTAACTAATGTCATTTAAGTGCCTGCAGCTGTAATAACATTTTTCATTCCTTCAGTCCGGGGGAAGAGGTGTACTATTTTCGTTAAATTATATGTAACAACCAAGAATTCGTATTCGTATCATAGATCGTTGTGTATGAAAATCGTCGTAAGATTTTGAGCTTAATTACGCACACTAGTCATGTTTCCATCGGGCATTCTATATATTATCTTAATGAATGCAAAATTGTTAATTTAGTAAATCTCATGGCTATTCGTTGACTTTTGTTGCGCTTAAAAATCGCAAAAATTCAAACAACGAGCCAAACTTTTGTCCATACATGCTTCGAGCTATGCATCTTGCTTACAACTAAATATGATGGATGAGATTAGGAAATTGCGCGCTGTTCGCTATACTTTCCGGAGCCAAATTTCATTTTGAGTGCTTTTTTTTCAATATTCATTGAAAATCGGATTTAATTACCCGAATGAACGAAATTTCAGAAATCATTGTAGCAGCGGCAGATGTATTTATCCTCCTAGGTGGTTAGGTGGGCATCTAAAATTCGTGTTACGGGGATTTTTTCTTTTTTATACGAGTATATAAATATCATTTTAATGTTTAATAAAAGGAGATATTTTGATGCGTACTTTTTTATATATTATTTTAATTATTCTTTTTTTTTTCTTTTTTGTCTAATTTTACTACCCAAGCGTACGCCCACAATGAAGTTGAATTGTATATCGTTTACCATTTACATTTTTAATAGAGATTTATAATCACTATTGAATTGTTTTTTTTAAGAAAATTACCTTTTGGTTGTTCAATAATCGTTCAATAATAGTAATATGCAAGTGTAGCTTGTCTATAATGCACTCACCTGTAAAGAGAGAAAAAGAAAGAAAAAACACAAATGAAATATCGATATCTTGCAAAAATCCATCGAAATGTATTTAAAGTTTGGTTAGCAAAAACGTTATCGAGGCCCTTTCTTTAACTCCTCCAACACAAAAACAAAGTTTACCAACACAAAAGGTTTTATTTGAAATCAATCACGCAATTGCGCCACTGTTTCACAAGCTGTGCTGCAGATAATGCAGTTCTGCGGAAAATCAACGTCGTGCACATCCGTAGTGCTAATTTTAGGCCAAAAAGACAAAGCCAGTCAAGAGCATTCGATAGTGCAATTCATTGACTGTGAGAGCGGAATCATCAACGAAAAATTTTATCGCAATCACATCATTAGGCCAAAAATATCATGAAACTATCACTCGTTGTGATTGGAGCAATTGTTCAACTATTCACCTTGCGTTTTCAGAGCCGCAGGATCAATAATTTTGATTGTTTACATGCCCGCAGACTGAGAAACTATTTCAATCCAAAACAAAGCCGACCATTGCATGCCCTACTACCAACAAAGCCCACTTCGCGCACTACAATCTTCAATTGTAGTCCGTTGTAAGAATCATCTCGAAGTTAAGTTTGTGCGGGTGTCCATAATATTCAAAAGAGTCTTATGGGAGATCCACCTTTTATTATACCGATCAGTTCAGAAAGTGAACCTTCCATGTTCGTCTGTCCCACTTGTTTTCTTGTATTCAAACTATAGGCCACAATTTTCGAGATATTTTGTTGAAATTTCGTACACCGACTCATTTTGGCCCAAGTTAACGCTTGAACGCTAATTACCAATGCTTCGGATCGAACTACTTTCATTATAGTGAGGCCGTATTTTAAAAAGCCATTATATGAATCACTGTATTACGCGAAGTGCTGTAGGGCATTAAAGGATGGGTAATGCCCCAATGTAGTGTTTGCACTTGTTCTTAATTTTAAAATTTATTTTATAAAAAAAAAAATGCTAATAATAAAAAATTGCGCTTATCACGTTCGTCATGCTAAAATGAGTATAATTTTTTTACTTTTTTTTTAAGTAGATTTACTAAATTTTAATTGTCTGATAAAGTCAATAATTTTTGCTCCTAAAACCATTACTAGAAATTTATTAACTGACAATGATCATAACATTTGTAAACTAAATGGCAAGCGGTAATAAATAAAAACGAGAATGTTTTTTTGTTTACTAATACTTTTTTTCCTTTTTTTTTTTTGTTTACTTTTGAAAGCGCAAAAAAACTTTCGAATACACTGAAAAAATTTCTCAACTTCGCGTTTATTAAAGAGTCTTTCAATTCGCTTCCTAGTTACCTCGCCTTACGTCTTAACTCGACTCGATGAAGATTTGAAATGAAGCTTATCTTGAGGAATAGCGTATCACTATTTCATTTTTGCAAGTGTAGAATACCGAAACAATCAAACACTTGCCCCCCCCCCCCCCTTCCCCCTCCCCCTCTCCCACTCCATTATGTGTATTACTTGTATCCCGTCTACGTAAGTGCATATGGAACGTTTATTTTTAAAATGGACTAAGTTCAAGACAATCTAACATAGACGCTGGGCTGACTACTTAAATATTGGCTCTTGTCTGAAGTGTTCAGCTCTAAAGAATCAACCAAACACACATCAAAAGCTCAACTCTACTCGAGACGATTTCGAAAACTGCCCATTAGAAATTGACTCTTAATCAGCCTAACCTTCTAAAAGGTTACTCATTTTCTTTTCTTATTTGATCAGTCGCTTCGACGATGTACCCTGTACCTGAACGTGCGGTCACGATGGTGACCAGGAAGATGGAAGTAATATTTTTTGTATGCGTTCGCCTTGAAAGCGCAAATATCTGCAATGATGGGAAAATAAAATTGAGGTAACGCATACTTCCTTTCGACGAACGCGTCCCTCTGGCAGTCTCTTTCGTTAAAAAAGTTACAAAAGTCCCGGTGAAAATCTTCTATAGCATAGTTAAAGAGAGAATTTTTTTAAAAAGTTTTAAAATAAACGAATTTAATCCACTTTCAAATGAAATGGTTTGCATATGGTAACTAACTTTCTGCATATATTGAGGAGCCACTTTGTTTATGATTGGTGGTAATTTTCGTAAAGAATGCCCTCGTCACGCATCTTAATTATAGTGTATGCACTACAAAATACTCTGTTATGCTGTGCTGTGTAGTTTGTTTCTTTCTCTCTCACTTTGATGCATTATTGTTGTACGTTGAGGACATATATACACACACACACACATATATATATATATACATATATACTTAAAATATATTAAAATTTTTAAGCGCCATAACTAAAGGCTAAAGAAAACGCTCGCTTCTTATGACTAACTTAGCACACAGCATGCCAGAGGTTTTAGTTGTTAGGTAAAAAAGAAGATGTGTGTTTGAATGCAGTTTGTGACTTAAGGCTTTTCACTGTCGTTACACTGCATACTGCACTGATGCCGCTGCTGCTGTACTATGTATTTTTCAAAGTCACCATTTAAGACGCCATTTAAACACATGGTAGAGTGAGAGTTAGTTGTTGGTAATGGTTGGTTGGTAGTTGGGCTTTAGTTTATGAAGGTGGCGGCAACAATTGTTGATTGCGGTAACAATTGTTTTTTTTGTTTTTTTTTTTTTTGTACTCCTTTGTTGCCTTTTAATTCAACGATCTATCATTAGTTGTAAAAATGTCATAAGCGATAACATTGAATAAATCATAAAATTTTTTAAAAAGTTTGAATTCAGCAAAAATCTTGAGACATTAAATAACCCTTTCAAGAAACTTTACTAGTTTCAATCTGACTGCGTTCATATTTTAGTTTAATACAATTTCCTCTATGCATCACAAACTACAGAGATGATGATTATGAGGCTGAGTTAACGGTTTCTTTTCTTTTGTAGACATTAACCCATACATCGGCACCTTGTGTATGAATATTTTGATTATGTTTACGTTCGAAAGGCTACTGTTTGTACGCAAACATGTACATCCATGTAGATGAAGTGCTGCGTGCCAACCGGCAAACAGCATCACCTTTCCTGCCAATCTCTCTTGTACTCATTTCTCAATGTTATTGGCGCTGCTGCTACTACTGTACTACTAACTATTGCTACTTCAATTACTACTACTACTACTGCTGCTGCTGCTGCTGCTGCTAGTCTTGCTGTCACTATAAAGTTTCAACTTCAACAGTAATAACAGCAACAATTTCAGCTCTAGTTCCATCTGTGCGTAGCTTAAGGCTTTGATTTCTAATTTGTCGGAAATTTCATTTTTTACTACATATATATATATACATTTTTACTACATATATATGTATATATTTGCTTTTTTTTATGTTATTGTTGTTGTTTGAAATTTTTGTTTTATTTATGTTTCTTTTTAGTTACTGCGTTTTGACATTTGCGAGAGTTCATTGCTGTTAAATTGCGTGCATTTAAATGTTGTTTGATGTGCGGAAAAAGCAAAAATTGTTGATAGTTTCAATATAAATGTAAAGCTATTGATGGCGATAGTTGCTGCTTATAATCTGGTTTTTGTTATTGTTTGTCAGTCACTCAGTCAAGTACTCAGCAACTATGTTAGTCAAGTCAGTTATTTTAAGTATTAAAAAAGTTTATTTTTTTCTCTTTTTCTTTTTTTTTTTTTTGTTTGCACATTCACTTGTTGCTGTTTTTCATTCTTCGCTGTTCTATGTAATCAATTGACTGAAGAAGAGGGCTCAACGCTGTACCTCTTATATCATTTAGATTCAAAAATTTTTGATTCACTTATGCTATATTTGGCAAAGGCTTCTGACATCTGACAAATCTCTTAATGTTCCTATAAAGCGTATAAGCGCCTGCGTTGGGTGATAAGTTATGTTTGTTACTTAACAAATTTCTCAATGGTTTCGTTCGTTAAATTCACACCTAACAACAATTCATTTACTCGCTTACGGCGGCGGGAGTAACTATGACTCTTTCTCAAAGTGAGAGTCTCAACAGTGACGTTGCCCAAGCAGTAATAGTAATAGAGAGGTCATAGACGTACCTATTCTTCTCTCCCTTCTCGTGGTTCCAGCTAGGCGGTGGACATGCAGGAAAGTTTTCTTCCTCGCCAATCGAGTTGACCAAATTGTCAACAGCTGGTAGAGAGACTTTCCATTGTCTGCTGGCTAACAAGAAAGTCTTGGAATATCTATAGCCTGGCGACAAACTTTCTGATGGATAGCTTAGGGTTACACTGGAAGAAGCTTGTTATGACCACTGCTTTTCTCGTAGACTCTTGCTATGAAGGAAATACAAGCCAACCGTTGTTTTGCAACTGGTTGTGTAAATTAAGTTGATAAAGTAATAGCCGAGAGCATGGATTCCAGCATGTCAGATGTAGCACCCGACGCAAATATATCTTGAAAAAGGGTAGTCTGGGGTTGGCTACCCGGGATTCTATGGTTAATCCGATGGCAAGACTGACTATGTCGCGTAAACTACGTCTAAAGGCTTTATAGTCTAAATTTCATCTCCACGGTGGTCAGAACCCACTCACAAGATTATAAGTACCTGCGGGTAGAAGCTTGCATATTGACATACCATATGGAAACCGCGGTGGATGTGTCGAATCACTAGTTTGAGCGCAGCAGTTACCAAATGTGTGAGTCCTGACTGTTGGATACGGCCCTTCGAGGTTATCGTAATGGCTGCGGTTTTCATCATTCCTAAGTGAATAAATGCAATATTCCCCAGAATGGGTTTATTGCGTCATACGCAATGAATATATCTGGTTTCTCCAGCGCAGTTCAGGCCACTAGCTTATAGCGGTTGTCTAACTCGCTTGAGGGCGCAGATTACGCAAAAATTAACCCGTGTATAATCGGGCATCGTGTGGTTAAACCTTCTTGGCGGTGTACCCACGTTAAATCCTTCGAGATATCTGCTCTCTTGCGGCCTATCGAATAGAAAGTTTTTAATAATTCTTAGATCTCATATGTAGAATTGATCCTTTAAAATAGGAAAGGTAAGAAACCAAAATGCGAGTTTATTCGTCCTTCAGACGTGATACAGTCAGTCGAATGCTTTGCTCTTGACTTTCGGAGTCTTCTTTATACTAAGATTTGTCTAGACACTCAAAATACTCTTCAGTTTCCTCAAATGACCAAAGGTTCTTAATAATCTGATCAACCTTTTCCCCTGGGTCATCCATTTGAGTTTGCCAATAGATCGTAGTTCCTGAGGATTAGATCTTGAGAATAGGGTAAGTGGAATACGAATTCGAACTTAAAGTCATGGAATTTTCCAACCGCTTCGTGTAAGTAACACGCTGTTGCTTTTGCACAGCTTTCACTAAACCCGGCACTCCTATGGAAAGCAACTTACTCAGCCTACAATTTTCACATCAAATAGTATTGTCGTTCGGTTTTTGATTTTGCTCAAAGTCAGCCATCTCGTACCATTTCACTGCTTAGATTGTAGAGGCGAGAGCTTTCTATATGCCAACCTCGGGCCTTATTGACCAATTTGGTAATGTTACTCATATTATCCATAGAGAGAGAGAGACAAAGAGAAAGAGAGAGAAAGAGAGAGAGAGACAAAGAGAGAGAGAGAGAGAGAGAGAGAGAGAGAGAGAGAGAGAGAGAGAGAGAGATTTCTTCATTGCGGGAAGGAAAGATCTCCTTGGCAAGTCAACTTGTTCATGAATAATACAAAAAACAAACAGAAAGAAAATTCACAAAAAGTAACGCAAGTTATTCCTAAAGGCGTAACTATTCCACCTTAGGGAAACTAACCTGATTTAAGCTATTAGCAGAGGCGACATTTTTCCATGTTAGAAAATGGGAGGGCAGTTACAAACACTGCAAGCAATTTAAAGACAATGTATTTTTCTTCGATCTCTTTATTGCGAAAAAAATGAGAGTTCATGTTACACAAGGCGATCTTCTTCTAAAAAGTGTAAAAGTTTCATAAAATAATCTTAGATATCCATAGAAGCGAATGAAACACAAAAAGAAAAAGTCGGGGTACTGTAAATTGACATCAGCCATTTGTGGGTATTTTGTAAATTTGGAGAGGTAAGGCACCTTATGTACTGTTTATTATTTTTATTATTATTTTTTTTTTTTTTTTTTTTTTATTCAACGATGCTGGAGATCTGCCTTAATATGCCGCGGGTTATCATATTATTTGTCGTAAGTTTTTCTCCCCACTACTACTACTTCTAGGACTTACTGCATTCACATTTCAGGTTTTATTTTTCCCATTGGAAAAGTGTTATTATTTGCTTTTCAGTTTGTTTATTCTATAAATTATCACGCGATTTCTCTTACATCATTTGATTCGCTCCATTCGCTGTGTTAAAGCAAATCGCTCATTATTAATAAACATTAACAAGATCATAATCGATACGTTTTATGCGTACATTAATGGCGAACATTCTTTAAGAGAACAACTTTTCAAATGTTTACCATAATGGAGTGTTAAATATTAGCAATTTCGAAGACTCGATGCTAAACTCATTTAATAAATGATTTATAAAATATAAAAATCTACGACGCATTCTCTGCTTCGCATACTGATCATAGGCTGATCAGGCTGATGGCTAATCAAAGGAAATTTATCTTGAAAAATAATAATAATAATAACAATAATAATAATAATAATAGTCATGGAAATGATTTGTAAAACTTGACTTGACTTACGCGGAATACCAACTAAGAGATGACAGTAAAGTTATTCATTATTTAATTCGGTAAAATGAAAATAAAAAAGCAAACAAAGTAAGAAAATAAATAACGGAAGCTATGTTAGTTAGTTCAGCAGAGTCAGTTAGTCTTACGTAAATGCCATTATAACCAAATACGAATTGAAAAACATTTAGTTAGTTATTAACTGTCCAGCACAAATCAGCACTGTATCGTATCCGTGCTATCGTATACCGTACGAATCTGTCTATAGCGGCAACTACAACGCAAGTTAGTTTACGATTGTTTCAGTTCTTGAAGTCTCATTACTTCTCTTGTTTGAGACCTTCAAAAATGCCATTGTCCTCGGTCCTGGTCGGAAATTTGTGTTAAGCCGGAATATATCGTTAACAGATAGATGAAAATATTGCTGTACAAAAATTTTACTGCGAATTTCCGATATCTTCCGATTCTCGAATCTAGAAATGTGACTAGAAGGATATTATAGCTCGTTGCTCGCTTGCTAATTCATAAACAATTAGTGTCCTCGTCTAAATGCATGCTAAACATTCATAAGCTTAAGTAAATGTATGAAGACCTGCGGAAACTATTTTCATACTTTACCAATGAGTTTGGAAGTCACTTTTGCCAAGCTCTATATCATTGTCTAGTTTTTAGTGTGCGTGCTTCTTATAAGTCTGCCTACTTATAGGCAGATAACACTCATTAAGCCAAGGAAGTCAACAAATAGTATACGGATTAATGTATCACTAAACACGTTCATGGAATGAAATGCAGATGTACTGTAACTATTAACGAATCCGTACGATTTGCAAATAGTACAAACCTTCAAACTAAATGTGTCAACATTTGATGACATATCGAGCATCTGTTTACAAGTTACTGTTGTGCTAGTGACGCTACCTACGAAATTTCGATTTTCTCATCATTGCACAGAAAAGAAAAGTAGCATCATTAAAACAACCGTTACCTGTTAACTAATAATTCAAATCTTATGAAGTTTCGACACAGTTTGGCTTTATCTTTTTTGGCATATAAATTAATCAATAACATCCTGCAAATTTATTGAGCAATGTGTTAAGTTCCCAATTTCTCGTCTGATTACATTCGCAATTTAGAAATAGCATAACATGTATGAACAGACAAGCTAGCATGGTTAAATAAATAGAGTATTCCTTGCTAGTCACGAATAATATATACATCGATCAAGGATTGCCAGGATTGACGCACACATTTCGTCTTTAAAGAAAACTCCCTATTATCCGTATTCGGGTAATGGCAACTCTTCCATGATGAAAACATTGAAACTTCATGTCATAGCGATTATCGCTTTTCGCATTACAATCGCTTTAGTGCCACTACTTTGACTAGTCGCTAGAAACTTAACGGGATAAATGACGTTATAAAGGTAATCGAGGAAATTTGGGCTTGAAAAGGCCGTTCTCCAACGCAGCGAATGGGGTGAAACCAGCGAGTCAGGAGTCGGGATTGTTTCGAGAGGAAAAGTGTAATCATCCGAACTTGCGAACTCCGAATCAAAAAAGCAAAGAAAAAAACTTGAAACAAATGCACGTAAGGCGACCAAGCTTAGCTTGCTTCCGTCAAACCCAATTTCGTATTCGAATGAATGGTTTGAATGTTTAATAATTAAAAGAAAATATGATAATAAAATCGGGGGTTACGCCTATTTCTCACATGCCTAATACCATTTTTCACTCTTCGATAATTACAAGTGATGAATATCGTTTGAATTTGATTTCGTAGAGCAACATTCTTGTAACGGTTGCGATTTGAAGCAAAAAAAGGCACCAGAAAGCGACGTATAGTGCGTTGCGTTATATTTGCCACATTCTACATTGATGACAATAATAGATAATAGTGTTCATGTATGCAGCAATGTGATGTGGCTGTGGCTGTGTAAGGTAAAATAATAATAATAAAATTGACAATCATCGATCTTTTGTTACATGTTTGGCAGGTCTTGAAGTGTTCATAATTCCGTACACACAGCGTTTGTGGCATGTTTTGAGAAACAGCCTGATTGCCTGCCAGCCAACACTGTGCACAGTATGAACGTTATTAAAATATAGTCAAGTGTGTCTATGGCTGTTTGCGTGTAACTACACACCCACTGCTGCTGCAAACGCCTACTTTTTTCTTTCATTCTTCTTTTTTTTTTTTCCATTTTATATAAATATATTTTTGTCTCAACGCCTCATAATAAAGCGCACTTGAATCAATTTTAATGCGTTTGCTTTTTTTTCCGTTCTCTTTACCAGTTTATACACACATTTCACCAACAATGTCTGTGCACAACAAACAACTTCTACTTTATGTGTAATCTAATACATGCACAATAGCGGCAATAGATCGATGTCCGGCTACTGCAATCGATTGAAAGAAAGAAAAGCTTTCTGCACGTTCTTGGGTGCGTATGTCCTCTAAAGTTACGAGTCAGCGGGCGCGTTGAAAATGTTCGTTGCCTCTTCTCTTATTTCTTTTCATTTAATAAAACTTATTTCCGCATACCATCGCGGGTACATAGATGGCGCTCTCCATATATATGAAGCGACTGCAAATAATAGCAACAACAATAACAACCACACAAATATCAATAATATTTTAAAACACTTCTTTTTTTTTTTGTTTTTTTGTATATTAAGTTTAAATCACTCTTGTGTCGCGTTGTGCTGTTGCAATAGCTACAGTTGCTCTATATTAATAACGCATCCACCCTCTAATTGCAATTTCAGTCAATTTCTGCTGCCGCTGTACAAGGTGAGGTATGTGTGTACGTAATATATGTATAAAATATCTAACGTTTAGTTGCTATTTATGTGCTTTGTAATCTATCGGCTTTCCACAGCTACCGCTGGTCGTCTTCGGTTGTTTTGTGTGTTGGTTGAATGCGAAAAGGCGGCTTTCTATTAATCGCTCATATATCTTGAGCTATTTTAGTTCGCTCACGATTTTCAATTTCGATTAAAAGTCATGAATTGTTGCTACCACTTGGAAATTTGATGCTTTTCAATATATCTGGTTTTTCACTCGATTCGCGTAGACGCAGTCGTTCTAAAGCTCTAAACGCAGCTTAGAGAATGCATTCATGGTTTAGCATTTTACATAATACTCTGGGTAATCGGTTCCGTCGAAAGTAATTTGATTAATTATTAGCAATTTGTGTCTTTAATTACTCTTGCAAATTATCGCGCTTCGTTTTTTCGCTTTTCATTTTGCGTTTTTCGTTTTTCGTTGCTCAGATTGCCATTCTAGTCTTATATATGCACACATTTGTGCGTGCGCCTGTATGTTTCACATTATATTTAATTTCTTTTATTTTATTCCATTTTTTTTTTTTTTTTTATTCTTTGCTATGAAATAATTTATTTTAGAGAGTAAAAGAGGCGAAGACAAGCCTCATTGCAAGAAGAGTTTTTCTATTGATGGAGATTAAAATCATAATAAAGTTTTATTGATTGCCATTGTTGATAACATTTTCGTGATAATTTATTAGAGTTTTCTTCTATTGGTCTCTTCTCACTTTCAATTAAGAGCTTAAACGAAATCCATTTATAATTAGAATTTATTGTTAAAAAGAAAAAGATTTCAAATTAAAAGTGAAAAAGAAAAAACATACTCGTCTAAGATCCTTTACTTGATATTTGCTAACGTTACTCTCTTCTCTAATTTCACATATGAATCGCAAATAATTGACTTTAATTCACACGTAACACTTAATTACGAATAAAGATCGATGGATCATTTAATTATGAGATACACGAAAACTATTACTACTTAGAGAAGACGATAATGTAGGTTTTAAAGAAAACTTCCCCTAAAGGTGAACATACCGTTTAGATTGGTTTATACTCATCCTTCATATCAGCAGCATTATCTCTACCTACACTTTATTACTCAGTTACTCGTGTAATTTGTATGTTTATCTACTTACGCAGCTGTCCGTTTATGCAAGAGGCTTTCTTTCTTTATTACTTGCTTCCTTTATTACTTGCTTTCATCTTAACGCAATCGTTTCCATCTAAGATCTTCTTATAAATGGCTTTACCTTTTTCATTTGCCTCAGCGGTACGATTTCTTCCTACACTTTATTTTACCCAGCTATGCTTTCATGCTTTTACTTTGCAGACGAACGGTACCAGCAAATATTCATCCACGTATACGTATAGTTTAGTTGGTATTTAATCTCCCACTTTCGACACTAGTATACCTGTCCCTACTTTAGTATTCACCTATTCGTGCAATTTTGAATTTATCATCAGTTTTCAGTTACGAGCAATGCCTATTCGCTCCATCCTCACTTATACTCACTCATATCTCTTGGGGTATTCTTTAGTTTAGGTCAAGGTTCCTCTTCAGCAGCCTTTTTTCTTTCTCTCCAATTTATTATGCAGTTATGTAGGATTCACTTACAAATAATTTAATCATAATCTTTTCAACACCAGCTGCTCATCGCACGGAAATGCAATTTCGGCCAACCATTTATGATTTAGTTAGTTGTAGGAACTATAACCTATTTTTCATTCACTCTCTCCCTTAACAGCACCATTTTTATACCGCGCAAGGTGGTGTTAAGTTTGCGCGGATGTAAGCAACACGCAAAAGGACTTGAGATAGACTCAACTTTTCTTATATTGATCGAATTAGAGTCACTTTCTGGATCGATCTAACCTTGTCTGCCCGTCTGTCTACCTGTCTGTCTTTTTTTCTTCATTTGCACACCTACAGATCGCAATCTTTAAGATATTTTGATGTAGTCTGGTACATCGACAGGACGAACGCTATTGAAAATGGTTTAGATCGGACCACTTTCTCGAACGCTCTTCATAACAAGATATGTTTTGAAAAGTCATTCAGTATGAATAATTGTATAAAGGGAAGTGGTGTAGGGTATTCAATTTTGGGCCGTGGCAAACTGTAGTTGTTTTTTTGTTTTGTTTTATAGACAACTATTGTTTTGTTTGTTTGTTACCTGCGCATCTTTGAGAAAAACTTTTCATTTGTTTTCAAATTTCTCCCGCTTGAAGTCAAAAAGTTAAGGAATCCTATTATTTCTTCTACGTGCACTTTTGTATTAATGAATAACTAACTATACAATGCCTTAATAAAGATATTCAAATTTGTTTATGTATAAAATATTCGTTAGCAAAACTATTTGTTGCAAGCAAAGGCACTGTGTGTTTGTAAAATATCTTTTCTTTGACAAGCATTTTTTTACTGTTTTCCAATCCTTAACTCAACTGACACCGCTTAGGAGAATTCCAACATGGCAATAAAGCTCAAGTCTCCTCTCTATCTATATCGTATAATTCACTATTTACCAGTAGTAATACCATATGCTACAGTTAAGACCGCACTCTTTCTTGTCTGTTCTTTTTAAGCATATTTTAAGCGTTTAAAAGGCGAAATAATGTTTTTAAGATTAAATTAGAGCATAAAATAAACTGATCTGTTATTTTTGGGAGTCAGTTATTTTGTAAATTGTTTTTATATGTTGTCTGTTATCTGGCACAAGCAGCTAATGAAATTCAATCTACATTACAACAATGTGGAGCAATTTAAAATTGTTGGCAATTTTTTCTTAATTTTTTTTTTTTTTTTTTTTATTTTCTGTGGCAAAAACAAATATTACTTTAATATAATAAATTAGTTTGTGGTTCAACCTTAAATTCTTAAAAATGGGAAAAAAAAATTTTTTTTATTTATCTTAAAATATTTCGAAACATTTTAGCTCCTACACGTGGTATTAAAATAAAAAGCCTCTATTGCATTTAAATTAAATAAGAAAAACGAAAAAAAGTCTCTTACACTCATACAAATGATTCATCATCTCCCTGGGCGTTCGTTTATAAAACACCATGACTTTTAGTTTCCTTCGAGTGCTTGATTTAAATGGTGTTGTGTTAACATTAATGACATTATTATGATGTAAGTCATTGATTTCTTAACTGACCGCACTTAACTTTAACAATAATAACGTCGACGACGGGAATGATGTAATGATGTTCACTCCCCTACTTTTTAACTTAAGGCATATGCAAAACATATGTTGAAATAAGTATTTCATGAATATTCATCAACTGTTAAGAGATTTATGTGCTGCGTTTTTCATCAAAGGATTCTAAAATGATGAAAGAACCCGAATAAGTTGACTATGTACATAATGAATTAAGTCAGTATTCGCTTTAGGGCGAATCGTGAAATACTTGCCATTTACAGCACAGTAAAAGTAAGAAAGGATGTCAGTTTTTTATTAATTATATGCAAGTAACGGGACGAGTGCTATCACTATACTACTGGAAGCAGCTATCAACAACAGCTGATTGATGCAAATGGGAGGAAATACGAGCCCGCATAAAAAAAGTCGCTTAGAAAACGTTAACAGCGCTTACTTGGAATGTGCTACTCTCTCCCTTGCTTTCATTCGCAACTCCTTTTTTTATTTGGTACTGATTTTCGGTCGGTGACTTCTTGTGGGTTCGAGCTGGTCTTTTTGTGAATAGCCTCAAAAGACCAGTTGCCCCTTCCCCACGGAATTAATATTTTAACTAAGAGTCTCAATAAAATATCTCATGCCATTTTTTTAAAATGTATCTTAATTTTTGACAAAAACTTCGTTGAAACTTATTCGTACCCGCAATTTATTTAAAAAAATCCATTTTATGATATGTGTAAACAACAATCACTATCCAGTTTTAAATACATACTTATTATTAATCTGCTTAATCTGCATCGAACGAAAACCCAAACTCAATTCCGAGGCATGAGACTTTCAGAAAATATGATCTGATTTTAAAGAAAGACGAAAAAACCGATTTCATATATATATGATGGATGAAAAATCGGAAGTTTGCAAACCATACCCTCTCGCCCAGTAAAAAGCAAGATCATATACCAAGTAGAATATAACCAAAGGCGAATGAGAAGCAAGAGCGAGTAGCAAGTAGCAAATAGCAAATAGCAAATAGTACACAGTGAATAGCAAACAGTCACAAGCAACTAGCAACTAGTAAATAGTAGCAACTAGCAACTAGTTAATAGACCAAATACCAGAGAGCTTAGAACGAACGCCAAATGGGAAGATGCCAACAAGAAACAAAACAATGTGAGTAAGAAATTGCAAATAGTGGGCGGCAAATATCGAACAGAAAATAGCAACGCTGCCGGTGCCTTACTGTACAGCGCGAAAGAATGAAAATTGTCTTTCTTCAAAATCTCGCTTATTTGGAGGTTTTCCTAGTTTTATATAAATGTTACGAAAAACGAACTTTTAACCAATTTTTGTTTCAGGTAAGCGAAAAAATATATGGAAATGGAAAATGCAAACAAAGATTTACGGTTCATAGGAATATTTCCTATTTATATAAAATGCTTATAAACTGTAGGTATAAATATTTGTATGAGAAGCAAGTAAAACAAAAAGACTTAAAGACTTTAACCTAAAGGCTTTAATTTCTATTTTTATATATAAAACTAAAATTTTTTATTAAAGATTTTTTGCTTGCTAGCTAGAGTAGTAGGTTTCCTTCTTTTTCCTTTGCCTGTTCTTTTTCTCTTTTTTTTTTTATATATTTAATAAAATGTTGTCCCGTTTAGATGATCGATGTTCAGCATAACACAACGCGATCGTAATACTTTGTTTGTTTGAAGACATGACATGGAAAAAAAGGTTTAAAGAAGTTGCACGTGTGTTTTGTGTGCCAGTGTATATGTATATATATATATATATATGTATATATATATAATGTGTGCCCTGAGCATATAATCTAAGTTTTTTAATCTTGTACGCATTATTATTATCATTATTATTACAAGAACGCAATGCACAACTTTTCTCTATGTCTTCAGCTGATATTTTTTTCTTCTTTTTCATTTTTCAGTTTTTGTTACGCTCTCAGCAATGATTTCGTATTTAAATCAATGTACCGAGATCTACAGCATACGTATGTATATATGCCAAGGAGTATCTGCATCTTAGTGTGTGTAAATTTGTATTTGCGGATCTAGGCCGGAGTACAAGATACATAGTTTGTCTAAACGTATTGTAGGCTGGAAGCCACAACCTCTCTTTGGTGATTTGTGTTCGGTATCAAATATTTTTAATCTAACCTAAAGCTTATTTGCCATTCGTTACACTCTAATGTTTTACACAGATGTACCTATGTATGTATGTTTATATCTACATGTATTCCTGCCAGATGCAGTAGTAACAACGACCAAAACAACAGCAGCAACAACAACATAAATAAAATGAGTTTAAATAACAACAACAGCAGTAAACTGTATGTATACGTACTACTAGGCGCTACGCTCACCACCTCCCAGTGTCTCCGTATTTGTTGTGCGATTTATTTTTATTTTTTTTTTTTATTTTTTATTTTTTTATTTTTTTTTTTTTTTTTTTTTTTCAATAGTAGCAAATATTTTAGTTC